>CABHPP010135176.1:0-10457 GCA_902168425.1 Peromyscus attwateri | reverse complement strand
AAGTAGGGATGTGTGTATGTGTGTGTGTGTCTGTGTGTCTGTGTGTGTGCGTGTGTCTGTGTGTGTCTGTGTGCATGTAACATAAAATCTCTGTCTCTGGCATCTGATTCCTGTATCTTCAGGAGAACTGGTCAAGATTTTTTATAAATCAAGCGACATACCTGACCACCACAAATATGAAGGTACGTGACATACTGGGATTCTCATGAGCCAATCAGGCCTGTCATCTATTGATCTGTGATGTCAAGGACTTCAGCCTGATTCTCTAATTAAATTCTAAAAAGTTTGCTTCTGCAGATAGGGATCCAACAGCTCACCCCAATGTCAATGAAGCTGTGATGTCCAAATGCCAACTGCCCCTTTTCTCTATATGTTGACGGCTAAAACACGTATATGCATACATGGATACATACATATATATCCATGTCTCACATTTTTTTCTCAATCTATGATATAATTATCTTCTTTGGTTTGTCTTTTATTCAAAAATGATACAAAATTCTTCCTTAAAAAAAAAAAAACCCTTATTAAGAGTTGTCACACACATGACATGATTTCCATAGTCTGGTTGACTTTTTTTAGCTTGGGAGACCACCATCCCTGAGCCTCTAACTTCAGTGGTTACAATCTTTGTTTCAAGTTATTAATGATACTCCTAACAACCCTGCAAAGTAATGTCATATCCATTTTGAAGATGAGTACATAGAGGCTTATGTTTGTTATGAGCATGGCCTAAGGTCATATGAGTAATGAATTGCAGAAAAAAAAAATGCTGAACTTGAGTGAGGAAAAACCACAGCACAAACTCTCCTGCCCTACCCCATGGCCCCACACAGCTTCCTGGTAGGAAAGTGAAAGGGTTCAGCTCTAACCAAGGATGAACACAGAAGCACTGAAACACCCAAGCACTGAGGTGGAAAGTAGCTGTCTACTAAAAGACTTCCCTCAGCTAGCTTACTTTTGCAACCTCCCAGGCTTCCCTGCTCAGTCTCTGTCTGGCATTTCCTAACTTCTTCATTCTTTCCCTGGTTTCATTATTTTCTTCTCTAAATAACACAAAACAAAGACCAGGGCCTCTCTGCTCAGCTCTTTAAAGTACATACCAGCCCACACAAAAATGGCCACTCCAGAACATGGTCCCTGAATCCATAAAGCACATTATCACAAAAGCATGCAAATAGTTTGCTATACCATGAACGTATTCTTCTGGGGCTTCCACAGACTGCTTTCTGTTCACCCCCACCTTACTTACTCTAATCACCTGTGGTTCAGTAACTGTCTACTTTAGAGTAACTCTGCTGGAAATTGTCACCACACAGATCCTCTGATCCCATAACCCAGTGCTCATCCTCCTGACTAAAAGAATATCCTGCTGACAGCTGAGTTACGTAACAGAATCAACTTCTACAAAGGGAGCCACCCTTCCCGAGGTCACATCACTGCCTGTAGTCAGCTTGAAGGCAAGCTTGTGGAAAGGTTGCCCCAGCTAGGGATGACTGGAAGCCATCCAAGCCTGGAGGACCAGAGTGGGCTTCTACAGCTGCCATTATGAATGTGTGTGAGCTTCTCTCTCTGTCCAATGAAGTAGGAATTCTCTCATTTACAAATGCTCCTGTGAATCCCACAGGCAAATCTCAGCATCTGCATCTTAGAAACTCAACCTAATCCAATACTCTGCACTCCTAACTTCAGTCATAGCCACAAATATTGTCACTTTAACTAACGGATAAGGCTGAGACCTACCAGAAAGCACATGGATATAATGTCCAGATGCATATGAGGTGGTAAATGGCGTAGAAACTAAAATCTATGAAACATTCCTCCTTGTATGCTATTTGAAGTGTTTAATTCATATTTCATAGCTTTAACATTGTAATATTTTCATGCATACTGACACTTAGATATCCTGCCCATTTCTATTTCCCTGTTTTTGGTGTCTATATAGAGTTTTAGATACTTCTAGGCTTTACCTCATGAAAACTCTTAGTATCTTTGTGAATATTCCTGTGTGCATTGGTTCATGCATGTGTGTAGGTTGTGTGTACATATAATGGTGTGTACGTGCATATGTAAGAATGTGTGTCCACATGGATGAGTCTGTGCATGTATGCTGTTATGTGTGATTTTGTTGTTGTTGTTGTTGTTGTTGTTTGTTTTTTGAGACAGAGTTTCTCTGTGTAGCTTTGGAGCCTTTCCTAGAACTCACTGTGTAGCCCAGGCTGGCCTCGAACTCACAGATAGGCCCCTGCCTCTGCCTCCCAAGTGCTGGGATTAAAGGTGTGCACCTCCACCACCCGGCTATGTGTGGGTTTTTATGTGTGGGTATGCATGTGGGTATATGAAGGGGTTCGTGTCTATATGTGCACATGTATGTGTACAGATGTATCAGTGTGGGGTGTGCATGTGTACATGCAGACATGTGTTATGTATATGTGGATATGCATCCAAGTGAATGTAGAATGCACATACATATCTGTGTGCATGTATGTGCATTTATGTGTAGGTGTATATATGCTCTGTACTTAAAAATATATGTGCATGCATATTTGTGTGTGAGTGTATGGTTAAGTGAGTCTATATATGTGCATGTGTGTCCATGTGTATGTGTGCATGTGAATATTGGTGCATGTATGCGTCCATGTACTTGTGTGTCTGTGCATATATATATATATATACATACATATATATATAATGTGCATGTTCATGTGCCTGCACACAATTTTACATCATGATATTTATCATAGACAAAAAGATATAGGCACAGATTTAAATAAATGTCTATATATCTTGATACAATGTTAAGGTAAAGTATGTCAGTACAATCTGAACATGTAAAACTAAGAAACTAATCATAAAAATGACACACAAAAGCAGTTCACTATATTGCAGAGACTGAAAGTAACTAGAAAATGTACTAAACAACCTGACTCCATGACTATACAAGCATCAAGAGCTTATGGGGACAGATATAAATGAAGCCCTAAACAGGCATATGCTAAACTTCTCAAAACATACCCCATAACTACACAGAAGAGAGGTTTTCATAAGTTATCTGTCCAACCCCTGCCAGGCAGAGGCTCTCGTCTTTGGAAAGGGCCTCGACTGAAGAATAAGGAGGGTGAAGAAATGCAGACGGCACCATGTCAGCAAGCCGAGAGAGGAAGGGATCTTCAGTCCAAATCCCAGGAATGGGAAGAGCTGTTGGACCCCCACTCTGTGCAGTTGCAGAGGGAACAGGGTCCCTGCCTGAGACAGAAGAGAAACAGACGAAGACTGGAGACAGAGTGTGAAATACTGACCATATTCCCAATTTGTTTTTAAAGCAGTGAAATTCCAAACGGACATTAACGCACTCACAATTTCATGACACTTACTAAATGAACAATGTTAGTAATGGCATACAGAAATCTACAAAATCAAGCATTCTACTCCTGCCCCACTGTATAGTATTAAACATATCTAAATTTCCTGATATTCAGTGGAGTGAGCGCTCTCTCTCTCTCTCTCTCTCTCTCCCTCTATCTCTCTCTCTCTCCCTTCCTCCCTCCCTCCCTCCCTCCCTCCCTCCCTCTCGTGTGTATGGTTTTTATATATGTACACACACACACACACACACACACACACACACACACACACACGTGTATGTGTGTGCAGGTGAGTTCCTCTATGCCCAGACATCCATGTTTGGTGTCTTCCTTAATCTCTTCCCAATCTTGTATTTTGAGACAGAAGTGTCTATTTATCCTGGAACTCGCTGTTTCAGCTACAATGGGTAGCCAACTAGCCCCAGGGATTTAACTGTGTCTGCTCTCCAAGCAGCGAGGTCACAGGTGTGGATTATCCTTAGCTTTTTTGTTGCTGTTGTTGTTTTTGTTGTTTGTTTTGTTTTGTTTTGTTTTGTTTTTCAAGACAGAGTTTCTCTGCGTAGCTTTGCGCCTTTCCTGGAACTCACTTGGTAGTTCAGGCTGGCCTCGAACTCACAGAGATCTGCCTGCCTCTGCCTCCCGAGTGCTGGGATTAAAGGCATACACCATCACCGCCCGGCCATCCTTAGCTTTTCTGTGGGTTCTGGAGTTCTAATCACGGGTCCTCATATTGCACAGTAAGCAGTTTACCTGAGACATTTCTCTAACCTTTACATACCTTCTAAATCAAACTGCTTATGGTACAAGTGGCTGCAAATTGTTTGAAACGTAAGTAAAATTATCTACTAAATTTGAAAATATACCTATTCCAACACAAGTTTCCCATTTCTGGTGGAAACTTTCAACCACACCGACTGGTAGAACCCAGGGAGGAGGGAGAAAGACAGGTGGGAGGAGAAGAGGAGGAGCAGTGGGGGAAAGGGGAGGTACAGGGGGGGGGGGAGATTAGAATATCTTCAGAGAGTGCTACATGATACAGGTGAAAGTGAACTACAAACATCGTGAAGTGACTACCAATATCCGTAAACTAAAAAAAAAATTATTATATAGAAGAATATATATCTTATTGTAAGAATTATATGTGATGTCTCATCTTTAAAATGTATAAAAATAGCATATTATTTAGTGATACCAACTCCCAGCACTCAGTAGGCAGCAAAAAGACAATGGGAGTGGGAACCAACATGGAGGCCTTGGGAGTCCCAGCACCGTTCTGTTCCTGAACCAGCCGGTGGGTAGACTCAGGCCTACCTGCATCTTTACATCTTAAACAAGTGCTTATCGCTATTGTGTGCGTGTCAACTATTATGAGTCAACTATTTTTAGGAACAATATACTCAGTGAGGAGATTCTTTTAAAATCGTTGGTGACTTGCCAGCTAAATAGCCCCCACCTTTTTTTTTTTTTAGCTATTTGTGAAAGTTTACATTTTCAAATCAATTTTCCAAAGTTAAGGATCGTTTTTAACTGCCTGCTTTGTACCTATAATTTATTTTCAGCAGATTATTCTGTGTCGCTTATGTTAGAAAAAAAAAGAGAAGTATAAATTCTCGAAAAAAAAACCACAATTTTCTTGTGTTTTATCATTTATTTTATTAAGCCCACTTGTTCTTACCTTTGTTATTGTTACAAAAGCAATTTAAATCATTGCTTTAAAAATGGGAAAATTCAGACAAACAAAAGTAGGATGAAAACCACTGTTGAGAATATGAAACTCTCGCCAAGTGATTTTCATTGCTGTCTATGAATTAATATAATTATGGACAGATTGGCTATTTTGGTACAAATGTCCTACAATTTACCATGATTCATTTAGCTAATCTAACTCAAGAGAAGAAAATTTTTGGAAAAGGCCCGTTTTCCCCTTTATCCTAAAGAATTTGTAGACTACTCTCAAGGTAGGATATATATGGAGCCTAGATGAAAAGTGCTTTTCAAGGGTCAACCACAGTCAATCAGACTGGGTCTGTGAGCCAACCAACCCCCATGGTCTGATTTCTGGTGTAGAAGGAATGGTGTCCTACATCTGCCATTGGGGCCTCAGGACCTCTGTGCACAAACTCCTATTTTTCCATTTTCACAGCTCTGCATCAGATAAGACACGCTCTAACCTTCATTTTTTTTTTTTTTTGGTCTTTCTTCTTTACAACCTATACTGAAAAGTACCTAGATCACCCTGTACCTAGACCATCATGCCCAACACAGAGTCTGTGTGACCTGGTATCTTTAAGACCCTATGTTTGCTTTGCAATAGAAAAACCTAGTCTTAAAATAGCGTGATGAATATTAGGCAATCTGTAATGGCAAGAAACATTTGAAATTTTAATCACCTAATTAGAAATAGCCTACTTTGTATATTATTAAGAATTCCCTAAAGAAGTAGGACCATGGAAAAGAAAACCACATAAACCTCAGTTTAATACTTCAGGCAGGTAGCTGTGAATGTTAGCTGTGTGTCACAGTTATTACCATGATGAGAGAAGAGTCCAAGCTGAGAAGAAATTGTAGAGTATAGAATTAGGTCTGGGTTATATTAAGTCATGATAAACTTTGAAACATCTCTTTGCACATGTTCATTTTTAAGACTATTGTCAAGTGTTCCAGTCAAGTGTGGGTCTGGTCTCTGGGAAGACTGCTACCAAGAGAAAGGGCGTTGTTCCCTGAAGCAGCATCAACTTTGTTTAGATCCTCATGCATGACTAGTGTTATCCATCCATAATGCTACCAGACGCTAAAAAGATCCTTCGTGAATCAGCTATCCAGACCCTCCCATCTGTGATTCAGAGGAAGCAATGCCATAAAAGGAAGAGCAGGAATTTGAGTGTGTGTGTGTGTGTGTGTGTGTGTGTGTGTGTGTCTTCAAGTCCTGGTCCTTGCATTCACTGGCCTCAGGTATGTTGCTTCCCTGGCTGACTCTTGAATATAAAATAAATACATAAAGACTATTTAGCAGGAATATTTTAAAGAGAAACAGGAAATTGTCAAAATGCCACTTCCCACAATGACCAGTCATTTAGTAAGCTTAGGAAATGCCTGATGGTAACGTATGCCGGGGAATAACAATCTTGGATTTAAATGAAATGCTGTTCATTTCTACCTCAGGTTTTTGTGGGTTTTTGCTGCTGTTTTATTTTGCAGTCTTGTTTCCTAGCTGTAACACACATTTTAAAAGTTTCTTGACTAGATAGCTTCTCTAAACGTTTCCTTACTCCTCTGGCCCACTAATGCTTCCACAGCATATGCTCATACATCGAGTGTCAGCAGCACTTTCCGGCCAGTCCAGCACAGGCACCCAGTTCCCAGGGAGAGCCAGAGCTGGCAGTGCTGAAGCTTGCCAGTGTTCAGTAGCTGCCCCTGGCAATGCACATGTATGACCAGGGGTGTTTCCAGCCATGAGGAAAAGAGTTGTTTCCATGGGTTGGGTACAAGGAAGCTACTCAAAGATTCAATAGACCATTTGCAACTAAATAAAGCAATCACACAAAAGCCAATAGCAATAATAATAATAATTGTCTCACAGGAAATATAAACCACACCCCAAACCAGTACTCCCTTCATCCTTAAACCTTCTGCCTGCTGGTGATCTCAGTGAGTTCCTGGACATTGGGTCTGTCCGGCTGAAACAACTCCAAAGCTCAGAAAATATGAACATATAAAAAAAAAAACCATTAAATTAAGGGAAGTAGGGAGTCCTCAGGCTTCTCTTTCAGAATACAAGAAAACAAATCTTTGAACTACAGGAAACAGAAGGTTAAATTTTCTCCTCAGGGAAACCACTATACTGTGTAGTTGCATAGTCTGAGACCTGCTATCCCTCAGTGGCCACTTGCCCATGCTATCTTCCAGGCAGCACCCAGCCCTGCTTGGAAGGAAATCCTTTATGTTTTGTAAGTTTCTTGACCGTACACATTGTGTGTGTGTGTGTGTGTGTGTGTGTGTGTGTGTGTGTGTTTTTAAACAAATGAGGTAGAGGGCTTTAATTCCACAGCTGCTTCACCCTGCTCTTTATTCATCCTAGTCTCTTCCTCTTCCAGGCTGTTCCTCAAAGCATCATCTTCAGGACAGCCTCACCACACACAGAGCCACAATTTCACAGCCACAGCAAACCACTGTAGAGTCCGAAGTGGAGTGGGAAGCTGGTGTGAGGCAAAGAGCACAAAGCAATGCAGGTGAGGATGGACTTTGGAATCAGTGCTCAGGATTCAGTGTCGTTTCTCCACTTGGCAGAGTTAGCAGGACAGCCACCCCAGCTCACTTGTCCTACGTTTAAGTCTGTAACTGTCGGATGAAGAATTATATCAGTACTAACCTCATCGAGATGTTGGGAAATTCAGACTTGTTAACATGTATGGAACACTTAGATGTGTTTTGCTACCTGGTACGAATGATAGTTGTGAGTTCACATCACAAACTTGGCACCTTGGTTTTCTCACTCAAGAATCATGGAGACTGTAACTACTCAGACATAAGGAAAAATAAAGAGATCCCACTTCATAATGAAGTATGTTTTATCCCAGGAGGGAGGCTCCTTCATCTTTCCCACTTTGTAGATATTCCATTTATGAATACACAGTTGTTGCTTATTAATCTCTATGGCATCATTCAGAGTTGAACAGATTCAACTGCCTTGAGTGGATCAGCTATTGCTAGCTCACACTTAAGATCTTTCATACCCAATAACAATAATTTAAATCTCTTAAACTTATCAATACAGATATCCAAATCCTTCTGAAACAGAATTTCCTCACAGGCAATCTTCATCTCACCGTAGAAAAATGTTAAGAGACATAGAATTCACAGATCTATGCAGACCTTTTTAATCACATACCAGGTACAATGCTGGCCCTGAAAAATATCAGAGAGTTTAAAATCTAGAATTATGTCCCCACCCCATTCAGGTCCCACCACATTACATGTCTTAAATATAAAATTTATTAGAAAAAAAATAAAATTTTTCCTTAGTCACACTAGCCACATTTCAAGTGTGTACGTAGGAGCTACCACATCTAGATAGTGCACATAAGGAGGAAAAAAATCAACTTAATTAAATAGACAGAGAGAAGATGTTATTTGTGTTAGGTAGTATCCTGCTGTTATAACAAAATTCCTGACATGATCAAGCTACAAAAAAGACGTTTTATTTGTCCTTACAGTTTTAAATGTTTCAGTTCATGACGAACTGGCCCCATCACTTGGAGACGGTGGTGGCACAGTCTGTCGTGGCGGGGACATATGACAAAAGCCACCATTTACTTCATGTTGATAGGAAGTGACAGAGAGGGATGGGAGGAGAGATCATGTCCCCAACATCCGCTCTGGGGAAGTGACCTCCTTGATCTTACTCCCACCTTGCTTACCACCTGCAAGACGGCGACAAGCCTCTGACCCAGGGGCCTTTGTAGAGCACTTAGCCAAACCACAGCAGAGTGGAGATGCTGGGATGGAGAAACAGAATGCTACAGGGAAAACCTTGGACCTGACAACAGACCTAGAGATAGGAAACTGTTCTATCTTCAGACACTGGGCAAGGTGCTTTCACCTTACGCTTGGGGAATTCTAGAACCTGATTTTGAATGACCCTGGAAAGATGATAACAAGTCCTCCAGAAGGGGGCGCTAAAAAACAGAGCAAGGGTTTCAAGACACAGATTTTTAAAAGGAGTGATGTCCACAACTGCAGACCAAACCAGAACTCAACATAAGTTCTGTTTATACCACCACACTTGGTGGAGACTATCCAACCATGACTTTTGCTTACAACCAGCCAGCTCTGTTTCTTCTTCATCTGGCCACGTAAATTCCTTTATTGTCAGCTGAGTGGGGAGTTAGGCATAAGTATATCTCCTGTCTCCTTACCATTAGAATTACAAGGTTTTTAAAAAAAATTATGTGTTATTTCTTCTATGTGCATTAGGCAGTGAGTCCTTGCTCACTATCAGTAGTCTAGGCTGAGACTTAGTTGCTAAATCAACATCTGAGCATTTACCAAGTACCTCCCATGTGCCATGTGCTAGACAAACAGACTATAATGCCAGCACAGCTTTTCCTTTATAAAGCCTCAGGCGAGGCACATGATAAGCAAGTGTGTTCTTAAGCTAACTGCAGTTGTAACGAGTGCTGCAGAGGGAACGGATAGGTGACGAGGACAGGCTGCCTCAGTTTGCTCAAAGTCCAGACCCAGCGGAGTTTGGGAGCGCATACAATGACATGAGCTGGGTTGCTCCGTGACTTTTTCTGTCCATATTCAGTCACTCTGGAGAAGGCTTCAAGCAGGAAGATCACTGGGGCCTTGCAACAGAAAGTTGGTTAAACTCAAGAGTAGCAGATATGGAGGATGGGCTTGTTAACATCCGCAACCGTCAATCCAACAGTAGTAGAAAAAGCAACGAAGGCAGATGAGGCTAACACACACTGAGAATATATAATTCTAAAACTGTAAGGTTTTGAGAAGGGAGTGAAGGGAAGAAAGCAAGGGCCCTATATAGTACGAAAGTGGAAGGGAGAACTATTTGGGGGAGGGAAGGGGACCGGAAGTAGTGAAGAGGGTGAGAGTCCTAGAATGAGACCCAGTGTTTCATATGCTAACCAAAGCATAGAAAAAAAAAACCTGCAGACATGGATGAGACCAAAGGGGACAGGTAACAACTCAGTAACAGAATTAAAAGAAGATTCAAAGTCAGGAAGGATGCCAGTCAGAAAAAATGTTGAAATTTTATTGTTTCCAGAAAACAGGTTTCTGGGAATGGTCACAGGACCAGGTGGCTAAAATGTTGTAGCTGTGAAACATAAGGTGGTGACACCTGAGATGTGAGGCTGGGATGCCCCCTGCAACGCACAGCTCAGGACTCATCTCACAGTCTGTCACAGGTCTGCACTGCTGTTCTTCTCAGCATTACCAGACCTGTCATGCCATCCTGTACCTGGTTCTGCAAACTCTCAGCAAGTCACCTAGCAACTTAACTCTCGTCAGTGCCTGTGGCAGCAAGGAAACTACCAGGTAGCAGCTTCCCCTGATCTTCCTCACAGTGGATGC
>CABHPP010135175.1:0-20186 GCA_902168425.1 Peromyscus attwateri | reverse complement strand
TTCTACTTTCTTTTCAGCGCTCTTACTGACTTCAGTTCGACGGGTACAGTGAGTTAATGTGGTCATTCTCACCTGACGTTGCTCTGGGGCTGCAGTGGGACATAGGCTGCAGTTCGCACTCTCTTTTTGGAGGGCACCTGTTTCCCTTACCCCAGCCCGGTACTAGTAGGTGAAAAACTTCTCAGCCACGCAGAGAGCACAAACTTCCTGATCCTTCGATGCAGAGAGGGAATAACACATCAGCTTCCTCAGGATCACTAGGCAACCTACCTTGGTGTTTCTTCACTGAGCCAATCAGAATCCCCCAAGGTTGAGTCTAGCCAATCGGAGCTTACGAGGGGAGGCCCTCCCGGCTATTGTGTTGCGATCCAGACAAACATAACCAAAAGGAGGCAGGTTTGGGTTCAACCTGACAGCTGGTCAATCCAATGAAGAAACCTCGGTGGAGGCCAGGAAAAGGCTGCGCCCCACCCCAATGAAATTACCCAATCAAAGTATCCCGTGAGACAACAAATGCTGCCAATCACGAAAGGATTCTGTTGGCCAGTTTCAGTGTAGCAGGTGTGTTTCTGTAGCTTTGAGTATTGGCTAATACAACCGGGTAAGAAATGTTGGCATCCAAGCAAAATAAGGCTAAAATCAGATAAACCCCCTCCCCTATATCTTAACTCTGACTCTAGGAAAACCTTATCTGACCAGTTTGTGGACGTTATCCGGTTTACACTGAACGGATGGGTACATTCCTACCATCTCTCTCTCTCTCACACACACACACACACACACAATATCCCTATGGAGCCCTTTGATAATCCTGTGGCTACTGTGCGTTTTGGAATATGGCTGCTGAAACTACAAGACACAAACAGATAAAGTTTTAGGTCTTCCTTTTCTGAAGCAAAGGAAATAAATGGCAAAGTTGTAACTAGGTCCCAGGTCTCTCATCAAAGAAATCGCTCATGCTACCACTCAAAAGTTCCAAGTGTGTTCAACTCTTGCAAGATAATGCTTACCTAAATTCTCTCAAAATTAATAGCTAAACACTTTGTGCTAATTAAATAAAAATTAGAAGCCATGAAAGAGCCTGAACACTAAGTATCTTAACCATGCAAGTAAAATGCCAGTCTTTTATTACCCATTGCTTTCAATCATATTTTTGCCCTAAATACATGTTTAAAAGTTGAATGTTGTATGTTAATAACACACTATATCAAAATATCAAACATTATTTTAATAACACCAATTAAATGGTACAGTTTTAACATATGTAAAAAGTGAATCCTTACAAAATTTTAATGCTAGAATAAACATTTCAGAAATGGTTCTAGAGAGCCTTAAAAGTTAATACATATTTTTAAAAAGCTTTAAAATGGAAGGCAGATTGTAATCAGTGGATAATGAGCAGAATCAATGGTGACATTTATACTTTGGTTTAGCCAAAAGTTCCCTTGGATTTAGCTCAGGTAAACACAATAGCTAAAACTTTCGTTAGTGTAATAACTGTGTGAGCCATAAAATAATTTTCAGAGGTACAGAAAGCACACCTTCAAATAATAATACAGTATATTTTAGTTTAAATGTTGAGAACTACAAATCTGCATAAGAAAAATAATTTTTAGGTCTGTTCCTTTGGTTCACTAACTCTCTTTCTTTTTGTCACTGACTCTTGACTAGAAGATTCCAAGAGATGAAGGACCTGTCAAAAGAAAACAACTACTTAGAGACTTTCCAGTTTAATTTTCTTTCCTTCCTTCCTTCTTTCTTTTTTTCCTCCCCCCTGCCCCCCAAGACAGGGTTTTTCTGTGTAGCCCTGGCTGTTCTGGAACTCTCTCTGTAGACCAGGCTGGCCTCGAGCTCAAGAGCTCTGCCTGCCTCTGCCTTCCGAGTGCTGGGATTACAGGCATGTGCCACCAACACCCTGTTCTTATTTTTGAGATAGAGTCTTCCATGGTCCAGGATTGCTTCCTATCCACTATGTAGCAGAGGTTGGTTTGAACTTTTCATCACAGGGATGTGCTCCTACATATGGGTTGATGTGGTGCAGAAGGTCTGACACAGGGCTCCATGCATGCCAAGCAAGCAGTCTACTAACTGAGCTACATCTCCAGCCCAGCATAGGCATTTTCTACTAAAATAGGATACCCAGGGTATTTTTAAAGTAGAGTACAATTTATTATTGACATACAACTTACCTATGAATAGCTGCTAAAAGCATATACTTACAAAAGGTAAGATATTCATTTGAGTTGTTGAAGATAGAGTTAGAAGGAAAAATAATTATAACATTGTATCTTTGAAATAGTAAAAAATTGGAGAAATGAAAAGGGAATAAAGATTTTAATCATAATAGGAAAACATTTTACTTTGGGACCATGTACAATTTAAATCATATTTTAAGGCAGACAGGGTAGCTCATACCTATAACTGCAGCAACTGGTAGGCAAAGGCAGGAAGATCACAAATCTAAGACCAGCCTCAGCTACATGATCTCACTTAACCTCCCCGCATCATGTCTTGATAAAAATTAGACATTCAGTGAACCCATTTTCTTGACTTCTTTTTCTTTTGCAGTACTGAAGATGAAAACCTAAACCCTCACAAATGAAAGGTTAAGTACAATATTCTTAGCTTCAGAGTGTAAGTTTGAATAAACAAAAGAATGAATTAGAGAACTAACAAAATTTCTTTATTGGACTTTCATTTTCTGGAAAAGTTAAAGTATAATGACAAATTGGATTGTGGTTCCTAAGAAAGCATCACGTATCAAGGTTTAAAACATTGAGAAAAATTAAGGCTGGAGATATGGCTTAGTGGTTAAGAGGATGCTCCTCCAGGACCTAAGTTCCATTCCAGCACCCGTCAGGTGGCTCACAACCACCTGTAACTCCAGGCACAGGACATCTGGTTTCTTTGGCAATAGCACTTATGTGCATTTATCTATGCAGAGACACAAACACATAAACATCCTTTTCATTTTATTTTATTTTATTTTATTTTATTTTATTTTATTTTATTTTATTTTATTTGTGAGACAGGGTTTCTCTACATAGCTGTGGCTGTCTTGGAATTCACTATGCAGACCAGGCTGACCTTGAACTCAGAGATCCACCTGCCTCTGCCTCCTGAGTGCTGGAATTAAAGGAATGTGCCACTATGTCCAGCCATCCTTTTTTTTTTCTTTTTTGAGAACCGGTCTACTACATAGCCCTCACTGGCATGGAACTTGCTATGTAAACCAGCCTGGCCTGAGACTCGCTATATAAACTGGCCTGGCCTCAAACTCAAAGAGTTCTTCTTCTGCCTCCTGAGTGCTGGGAATAAAGGCATGGACCACTATGCCTGGCCAAACATACACACATACATATATGTTTTACAAAAAATAAATCTTTGGGAGGCTAGAGAGATGTTCAGTGGTTAAGAGCATTTCAGTTCCCAGCACCCACGAGGCTCATAACCATCCATAACTTACATTCCAGGGAATTCAACACCCTCTTCTGACTTCCAGAAGCACCAGGCATGCATGCAGTGCATATATATACATGGAGGCAAAACACCACATATCTTTTTTTGTTTGTTTTTTGTTTTACAAGACATGGTTTCTCTGTGTAACAGCCCTGGCTGTTCTGGAACTCCTTTGTAGACCAGGCTGGCCTTGAACTCACTGAGATCCACCTGCCTCTGCCTTCCTTAAAGGTGTGCACCACCACCTTGCCATATAAATCTTCTTAAAAAAATGGAGACATGAAAGAAACCTAACATCTTTAGTGGGATGTCAAGTTATTCTATTCTTTCTTTTTCACTGGGTAGCCCAGAGCATGGAACTCACTCTGAAATCTAAACTGGCCCCAAATTCATGGTCATCCTGATTTATCTTCTCAACTGCTGAGAAATTCAGGAGTATGTCACTTCATCCTGCTCCACTCATTCCCTTCTGAAATGATGTACATTAAAAATACTGACTGGCAGGGTGTATTGGCTGGTTTTGTGTGTCAACATGACACAAATAGAGTCATCAGAGAGGAAGAAGCCTCAGTTGATGCCTCCATAAGATTCAGCTGTAAAGCATTTTCTCAATTAGTGATCAATGGGGGAGGGCCCAGCACACTGTGAGTGGTGCCATCCCTGTGTTGGTGGTTCTGTAAGAAAGCAGGCAGAGCAAGCTAGGGGAAGCAAGTCAGTAAGTAGCACTTCTCCATGGTCTCTGCATCAGTTCCTGCCTCAAAGATCCTGCCCTGTTTGAGCTCCTGACCTGACTTCTTTGATGGTGAACAATGCTAAGTGTAAGACAAAATAAACCCTTTCCTCCTCAACTTGCTTTTTGGTCGTGGTGTTTCATTGCAGCAACAGAAACCCTACGACAAGAGATACAGACAAATGGTTCAGTGGTTAAGAGCACAGGATGCACTTCTAGAGGACCCTGGTTTGATTTCTAGCACCCACATGGTTGCTCACAACTGTCTGGAACTCCAGTTCCAGGAAATCTGATGCCCTCTTCAGGCCTCCATGGGTACTTCATGTATGTGGTGTATAGCCATATACTCAGATGAAATACCCATATATACAAAGTTAAAAAAAAAAAAAGAACACTAACTGGGGCGGGGAGGGGTATGCTGGTGAAATGACTCAGTAGGTAAAGGTACTTGCCACTAAGCATGATGACCTAAGTCTGATCCCTGGGACCCACATGGTAGA
This sequence comes from Peromyscus attwateri, assembly GCA_902168425.1. Classification (NCBI taxonomy): domain Eukaryota; kingdom Metazoa; phylum Chordata; class Mammalia; order Rodentia; family Cricetidae; genus Peromyscus; species Peromyscus attwateri. The sequence continues at coordinate 15,497 of CABHPP010135175.1, read as the reverse complement.
AGAAGGAAACCAACTCTGGCAAGTTAGTTGTACTCTGACCTTCACATGGGTACTGTGGCAAGTGAATATACATACATATACACATGCATACCCACATATGCAGAATGAATGAATGAATGCATAATTAAATGTAATAAAACCTTTTTGTTTTATTTTTAAATACCAGTTAGGGATGTAGCTTAGTCAGTAGAATGCTTGCCCAACATGCAGGAAGCTCTGGGTTCTATCCCCATCACTGCATAAACTGGGTGTGGTGGTGCATACCTGTAGTCCCATCACTCAGGAGAAGAAGGAAGGAGGACTGGCAGTTCAATGTCATACTAGGCCTCCTGGGGAGTTCAAGGACAACCTGGGCTACATAGACCTGTTTCTAAATCGAAAGAACATTAATTAACCACTTATATAATTTAGATTCTCTTTTAAACATTTCAAACAGTTTTAAGACTTCAGGTGTCTAAATTCTTTTTGTTCTTGGAAATCAAATTCAATGCCTCACAAATACTACGCAAGCACTCTTCTCCTAACATCCCAGTCCTTCAGTTGTCTAATTTTAACTAGTAATATTCAAACCTTAGTTAAAATATAAATATTTTTAAAAAGGACAAATGTATTATCTGATTCAGCAAAATAAGTTTCCAAAAATAAAACAACTACAGAGTTTAGGTAAGTAGTTTCCTTTCTCCTGAGATACTATATTTTCAAGAAACATGTGGATATGCAACTTGGTTATTTCTTAGTTTTGATTTCCGGAAAGCTCTGTTCAATTATGTAGCCCAAATGTCATGAATATTCTTAGGTCATTGTATCATTCTACTTATATTTTTCCAGATACAGATTTTTATTTTATAAATTTCTTTAATAACTGAATTGCTCATGGAATGGCCAGGAGCTACTTACATTTAGAAAACATTTTATTTATTTGTTTGAGACAGTGTCTCACACTATAGCTCAAATTGGATTGGAACTTACTATGTAGGCCAGGTTGAACTTGGACTGTTGGTAATCCTTCTTCTTTAGTCTCCCAAGAACTAGGATTACAGGAAAGATCTACCACACCCAGCAGCCTCAGATATTTGAACAAGTTTTGAGTATCAGAGCTTTGAAGTATGTTCAGGAATACCAAATCTGTTATCTTAATCTATAGTCATGACATTCAGATATCTGCCATTTTATTCAATTCATACACTATCATTAGACTTACTGTTTTCCCAGGCTGACGAAGACTTCTCTTTCGATTTTCTTTAGAAGTTTGTCCTTGATTTCCATTTACCTCCCAAAGATAGAAAAATTACTATTTCATTATTTCTCAAAGAACAGTTAATTTTTTTCAATCTTATGCACTGACACATAATATGTCAGATGCTGTATGATTTTTCTATTTTAAGTGTACAGTTCAATAATTTTAAGAGTATTCAGAGTTGTAGAATTTACTAATATAGTCAGTATTAGAACATTTCATCACTCTGGAAGCCCTATAGAAGACCCATCTTCAGCTATCAGTCTCCTATCCTTTAATCTCCTGCCATTCCTAATACTTTGTTTCAATAATTTTCCAAATTCTGACTTTTTTGTTTTTCAGAGTAGGCTGGTTTTTCTATGTAGTCCTGGCTATCCTAAAACTTAGAGATTTGCCTGCCTCTGCCTCCCTAGTACTGGAACTAAAGACGTGTCATTTTGTTCAGCCTCAAATTCTGACTTACTTTTTATTTGTTTGAGACAATGTTTCTCTGTGAAATTTATGACTGTCATATGAACAGAATCATGGTATGTGGCCTCTGTGGTTGACTTCTTTCAATTAGTTGTTGCATGTATATTGATGTTTTGTTCCTTTTATGGCTGAATAATTCTGTTGTGTGGCTATAACTATTTATCCAATCTGTTGATGGACTTTACTTTTTTCTACTTCTTGATAATAGTGAGTAATGTCATATGCATAATTATTAAAATAAATGTTGGAAAGTAAAAAATTGTTGTCAACATTACTTTTCTTAAAAAAGACATACTTCTTGTTTTACAGTATTTAACAGAATTTTTTCAAAAAAATTTTGGATACTGTGTCTTACTATGTAGACACAAATTTGCCATGTAGCCCAGGCTGGCTGAAAATTTACAATCCTCTTGTCTCTGCCTCCTGAGTGCTGAGATTATAGGTGTCTGGTACCATACCTGATACATCTTTTTTTATGCTTGAAATTGCCTTTTCAGCAGGAGGCATGGCTCAGTATCTTGCATATGTGAGGCCCTGGATTCTCAACACTGCTAAAATCCTTTTGTCTGCCTGCCTGCCTTCCTTCCTTCCTTCCTTCCTTCCTTCCTTCCTTCCTTCCTTCCTTCCTTCCTCCCTCCCTCCCTCCCTCCCTTCCTTCCTCCCTTTCTTCATTTCTTCCTTATTTTGGTTTTTTTGAGACAGGGTTTCTCTGCGTAACAGCCCTTGTCTGTCCTAGAACTCTGTAGACCAGGCTGGCCTTGAACTAATAGAGATCTGTCTCTTCCTGCCAAGTGCTGGGATTAAAAACAAGGGCTACTACTACTGCCCAACTTCTGCCTCTCTTCTTATATCCTAGTGAAAGATAGTCATCCTAAATTGAAGCTGGCTAGCAAGAATGTTTTGTTGCTGGAAGTAATAATTCTTGATATCTCTAATTTCTGTGAGCCCTTCCACTCCACAGAATTTTACCCTGTAGCTCATGCTGGCCTGCAATGTGCCATGTAGCCCAGAGTGGCCTCAAACTCACAGCTATCTTCTACATGCCCCTTCTCAAGTGCTGGGATAACAAGTGTGTACCACCACACCCAGCTTACATTTCTTTGTTTCTTGCTTCCATCAGCATACTAGCTTGAATATTGCCTTCGGCTAGTTCTAACTTCCTACTGAGAATGTGGGGAAGAAAAAGACACATAAACAAGGTAGCATAATTACTGCGACTCTGGGAGATGTTTTACAATCAGCTCTATGGGAGAAATCCTGAGGCATTTGCTGATTTCCATGCTGTGAATATTCCTAATGTCCAATTTCAAACTGCCATTATGACGTCACTGAACAAGATGTTAGGAAGCTACATTCTAGCACAGACCTGCATCTTTGAGAGTAACTTGAATGTCTAAAATAAAATGTGAGCGAGGCATGGCGGATGCAGCTATAGTCACTGTGCACTAAAGGCACAAACAGGAGGAGCAGGGATTTAAGGCCATCCTCAGCTACACAGTGAGTTCAACACCAGTTTGGGTGACCTGAGACCTTGTCTTTTTTTTTTTTTTTTTTTTTTTTTTAATTTATTATGTATACAGCATGACTGCAGGCCAGAAGAGGGCACCAGATCCCACCACAGGTGGTTGTAAGCCACCATGTGGTTGCTGGGAATTGAACTCAGGACCTCCGGAAGAACAGTCAGTGCTCTTAACCTCTGAGCCATCTCTACAGCCCCCTGAGACCTTGTCTTAAAAATCAAATCAAATCTAAACTTCTATTTAGTAAAATTAGTTATGAAAACTAAAACTGATTTCTTAATGTTTTATGCAAGATATCTACAAAAGATCAATTTGTAATGTAATCAATTTTATAAATAATCAATTTACAAAATAGAACATGAGAACTTTCTGGTATTCTAGAATACTTTCCTTAAGAGTTTAGATAATATTTCTCAGAACTATTTTCAGATTCTTCATGCTGATGTATTTGATTAAAATTTCTATTCTTTCCTTTGCACCTCCATGTAAGCTATTAGGACTTCTATAATGAGCTTATATCATTGTTCTATTTCTCTCTCTTTCATCTATCTATTTATCTACCATCTCTCCATCCATCCATCGAAATATGTGCGTGTGTGTCCCTGGCACCTAGTATGTACCTGACACATAATAAACAGCTACTTAAGAAATACTTGAGAATATGGGGCTGGAGAGATGGATCAGCTTTTAAGAGCACTGGCTGCTCTTCCAGAGTACCCGAGTTCAATTCTCAGTACCCACACGGCGGTTCACACATGTCTGTAACTTCAGTTCCTGAGGATCTGACACTCTCACACAGACACACATGCAGGCAAAGTACCAAGTCACATAAAATAAAATCATTAAAAAAAGAAACACCAGAAAATAGCCAGAAGTTGTGGTGAATGCATTTAAGATCAGCACCCAGGAGACAGAGGTAGGCAGATCTCTGAGATCCAGCCTGGCATACATAGTGAGTTCCAGGACAGCTTATGTGCCTGCGTGTCTGTGAGTGAGTGAGTGAGTGAGAGAGAGAGAGAGAGAGAGAGAGTGAGTGTGTGTGTGTGTGTGTGTGTGTGTGTGTGTGTGTGTGTGTGTATAGACAGAGAGATAGATAGAGAGATCCTGTCTTAAAAACAAACCAAAACCAAAACAAACAAACAGAAAAATACAGAAGCTGGGTGGCAGTGGCACAGGCCTTTATAATCTCAGCACTGGGGAGGCAGAGCCAGATGGATCTCCATGAGTTCGAGGCCAGCCTGGTCTACAGAGAGAGATCCAGGACAGGCACCAAAACTACACGGAGAAACCCTGTCTGGAAAAAAAAAAAACCAAAAATACAGAAAAATAAATTCACACATGAAGATGGAATTATATTTACCATTTTACTCTGAAAGATTTTCCCACTTCTTGTTTTGCTTTCAGACACATCAAGTTCAGATGTTTTACTGACTAACTGTTCAACCTAGAAAACATATTTCACAAAACAATATAACATACCATAATAAGTGGGATCCAAATTATTAATCATATAAGGTTTAGTATCTTGTGCTGGATAGTGGCTCACACTTCTTCTTTTTTTTTTTTTTCCAAGACAGGGTTTCTCTGTGTATCCCTGGCTGTCCCCGAACTCACAGAGATCCGCCTGCCTCTGCCTCCTGAGTGCTGAGATTAAAGGCATGCACCACCCCTGACTTGCATGGCTCACACTTCTAGTCACAACACTCAAGAGGCAGATAATAAATTAATTGGGGAAAGAAGCATGTACACCACAGTATACATGTTAGAGATCAGAAGACATCTTGAAGGAATTGGCTTTTTTCCTTCCATCACGTGGGTTCTGGGAATCAGAGGTCATCAGTTTTGGTAGCAATTCCCTTTATCTTCTGAGCCATCTCACCAGTCCTCTACAAACATCTTAAGGTTTATTATTAAATAAATTCACAGTGATATACTAAAAAACCTTCTTAATAAATAATTTTATATAATAATTTATCTAAATACCTACTTTTATTCTATAACACAAAAGATAAGAAAACCTGAGCAATAATGAAATAAGCATATAAGCAATCATCTTTTAAAAAAAATTAAAGCAGGGGCTGGATGGCTCAATGGTAAAGAACACTGGCTGCTCTTACAGAAGACAAGGGATCCTACCACCTCCATGGTGGTTCACAACTGGCTGTAACTCCAGTCCCAGGGGATCTGATGTCCTCGTCTAGCCTCCATGGGCACCAGACATTGATATAGTATACATAAAATATATATAAGCAAAATATTCATGCACATAAAATAATTTAAGGCCAGATGTGATAGTTCACATCTATAATCACAGCACTCAAGAAGCAGAGGTAGGAACATGGCTGCAAGTTTGAGGCCAGTGTGGCCTATATAGTGAGTTCTAGGACAACTAGAGCTACATTGTAAGACCCTATCTCTTTCTCTTTCTCTCCCTCTCCCTTTTTTTTTTTTTTTTAAGACAGGGTTTCTCTGTGTAACAGTCTTGGCTGTCCTGGGATTTCCTCTGTAGACCAGGCTGGCCTTGAATTCACAGAGATCCACCAGAAAGGCATGTGTGCCACTAGCACCAAGAATCTGTCTCAAACAAACAGGTAAAGTAAAACAAGACAAAACAAAATAAAATTAAAGCCAGATGGAACTACCAAGTTTATACCTGACAATGAGAAATTGAAGGACTTGGGGTTTTTTTGAACTGCATAATTTCTTCTTCCTTATAATCTAAATTTGGTTCTGTTAAAAAAAAATAAAGTTAAAATGGTATAAAATTGAATTGGTAGTTAATAAACATTTTTGTTAGCTTCTTACCTTTAATTTCAGAAGCTCCCAAGTTTTCTTTTTGTTCGTCCATTTTAGTTTTAATGTCAAAATTATTCTATATAAATATGAAGACAAATTGAACACATTAGATATGAATATTAATGAACACATTTGCTTTATGTAAAGGTTAACTACAACTATCATGTTTGCTAGAAATACAAATGATGCTAGAATTACTACCACAAGGCAACTTTTTTAATTAATTAATTAATTAATTAATTTTTGAGACAGAATTCACCTGTGTAACAGCCCTGGCTATCCTGGAACTCGATTTGTAGACCAGGCTGACCTCGAACTCACAGAGATCTATATGCCTCTGTCTCCTGAGTGCTGGGATTTAAAGGTGTGCACTACCATGCTAAACTTATTTAAGTATTTTGAGACAGAGTCTATCACTGACTGAACCTGGAGCTGAGTGTTTTGGACAGCAAGTTCCTAGAATTCTGCTTCTAGTCCCAACCCTCCCAGTGCAAGGGTTACAGATTTGCACAATGATATGCAGCTTTTACATGGGTTCTAGGAAACTGATCATACACATCTTTATGCTTGTGCAGCAAGAACTTTATCTCTCATCCTGAGACTCAAATATTTTAAAGAATGCTACAAAATTCCTAGCTGGCATGGTGGTTCATACCTGCAATCTCAACATTTAGGAGGTGGAGGCAGGAGGATTAGAAGTTCAAGGACAGCCTCAGCTACACAGCAAGTTAGCAGCTAGCCCGAACCCTGTCTTTTAAAAACAAAAGCCTGTGAGATAGTGCAGCAGACAAAGTGCTCAAGGAACAGGCCTAGCAATCAGAATTTGATCTCCTGTATAACCAGCCATTTGATCCTGTCTCAGAATGAAGTTCTTCTACAGAATGAAGATTTTACTACAGTATTTATAGAAACATTAAGATCTACCAAAGACCTCAAAGTTAACGTTTGCTACTATTACACTTTATAATTAAGTATGCTCCACTTACATGATTGTCATCTTCTACATCATCTTTGTCCATTATGATTTTTCGAAATGGTATTTTTGATTGTTTTGGTGTTAATATGGTTGAATCAATATTTTCCATTCGTTCTTTCTCAGTGGTCACTTTTAATCTGAAGGTGTGAAAAGGTGTCGGGACTTCTCCCACATTTAAGTATGTAGGGTCCCCATCAAATATTACTCCTTCACAATCACCATCCTTAAAACCTGGAGGTTGGTAATCTGGGGGTGTAACTACAAAAAAGGAAGTATAAACTGTACCATTTATAAAACTGAAGAAACTGAAATAGTTATACAGAAACACAACAAGATTAAATTCAGACAGAAAAACCTAAGCTAAAAATGTAGAGATGCACCTCCTATATCAAAGTCCTCATTCTTTTTTTTTTGTTTTGTTTTTTTGTTTTTGTTTTTTCGAGACAGGGTTTCTCTGTGTAGTTTTGGTGCCTGTCCTGGATCTCACTCTGCAGACCAGGATGGCCTCGAACTCACAGAGAGCCCCTGGCTCTGCCTCCCAAGTGCTGGGATTAAAGGCGTGCGCCACCACCGCCTGGCCAAAGTCCTCATTCTTTAAGGGTAACATTCGTTTATCATTCTTGGTTTATTTTCTTTGTCAAATGGAGAAAAATAACAATACCTACCCACAAGAAGTCGCTGTGGATATAAAATAGTAAAGTGTAAAATGTTCAGAACTGAACAGGCACATAGCAAGTAATTGTAAAAGGTGTTATTGTTGTTGCCTTATGTTCTAAAAAATATCATGCATGTAATAAAAAGAATGCCTTATGTTTACATAGAAAATATTATACATGTAACAGTAATATTTCATGTTTGCATACTTTCTATGCACTATATATCCTTAAACATCCTTTAAAAACTCAGGGAGATCATGCCTCGCTCTTTTTTCAGTACTCTGCAAGTGCAAGGTGCTGGTCAGTAACAGAGCACTGCTGCAGCCCCTTTGTGATTTAACAGTTCATATAGTATTTTTTTTATATAGATGCAACATAATTTACTTACTCAAGTCTCCAAGGAAGATACTCTATTTGTTCACACTTCATTCCTATTTTAACCACTGTTATAATGAAAATTCTTATAAATACATAATCTTGAATATTTGTGCAAGCTAGTCTCAAAATATTTTTCTAGGTATATCATTCATAAGTTAAAATACTAAATTTTGGAGTGAGAGATATGGCTTCATGGTAGAATGCTTGCCTAGCATGCATAAGACCTTAAGTTCAAGCCCCAGTACCATAAAACCAAAACCTTTTTTTCCAGTTATGAGGTGTTTATTCATTATGTATACCTGAAAGAAACACTGCATATTTATTTTTCTGTTATCTACAAAAATTATGAAAATATGATATAAAATAGTTTTAAAATTAAAACACAACCAGATTAGAAATGAAACACAGACAACTAAATCTTTACAAGGCTGTCTGTAAGAACATAGGTGGTGCTGGTGCATGCCTTTAATTTCAGCATTCAGGAGGATCCCTGTAAGTTTGAGGCCAGTCTGGTCTATATAGAGTGTTTGAGTACTGCCTGGGCTACATAAAGAGACCCTGTCTCAAAGTTGGCAGTTTAAGCCCATGGTAAACATTTCAGGGGATGTTGGTAAGATAGGGCCACAGAGGAAGTGTCAGCAAACATGAGAAAGCAAATATGCCTACAACTTTATAGACAGGCCATTCAAACTGTTCAGCCACATATCCACAGATAAACCCAACTACTGCAGAAAAAAGAATAATTCCCTGAAACATCTGTTCTGCTGGCTTCTACATCATGGTAATCCACTGTGTGGTTAACAAGCTCAGGTGTTCCAGCATGACTAATGGAGAGGAGAACAAAACAAGGGTGGCTGATACTTACTACTTTAGAATGTGGCAGCTCGAGTGTCACACTGAATGTAGCCTGGCTGACTTGCCCAGCTCTTTAGTGCAATGTTGAAAACCAACATTTTTTAAAAAAATTTATTTATGTGCATTGGTGTTTTGCCATGGGTGTTGGGTCCCCTGGAACTGGAGTTACAGACAGTTGTTAGCTGTCATGTAGGTGCTGGGAATTGAATCCAGGTCCTCTGGAAGGGCAAGTGGTGCTCTTAGCCACTGAGCCATCTCTCCAGCTCCCCCCAAAAGCTGACATTTTTTAAAATACTGACAAAATGTCTTCTGAAAATTTTGCTAGGGGTTGGGGATTTAGCTCAGTGGTAGAGCACTTGCCTAGCAAGCGCAAGGCCCTGGGTTCGGTCATCAGCTCCGGAAAAAAAAAAAAAAAAAAAGGAAGAAAATTTTGCTCCTATGTGCATTCGCTTAAGAAGGTTTAAGAGCACATATTTTCTCAATTATGGGTTCACAAGTTTTATCAATCTGGTAAATAAAAAGTAGCATTTTACTATTCCATTTCTTTAATTATGAGTAAGTTGCATTTTCTAGATGTTCCTATCACTAGAGAAATGCATTTTTAAAAAAGATTTACTTTATGTATATGAGTGCTCTACCAACTTTAAGGCAGAAGTGGGCATCAAATCCCACTGTAGATGGTTGTAAGCTATCACATGGTTGCTGGGAATTGAACTTAGGACCTCTGGAAGAGCAGTCAATGCTCTTAACTACTGAACCATCTCTCCAGCCCAGAGAAATGCATTTTAAATCCTACTTTTGCCAGAGATCCACCTGCCTCTGCCTCCCAGATGCTGGGATTAAAGATGTGTGCCACCACCACCCGGCAACAATTTTGTTTTTCTTTCTTTCTTTCTTCTTTTTTTTTTTTTGTTTGGTTTTTCAAGACAGGGTTTCTCTGTAAAGCTTTGGGCTTTTTCTGGAACTTGCTTTGTAGACCAGGCTAGCCTCGAACTCACAGAGATCCACCTGCCTCTGCCTCCCGAGTGCTGGGATTAAAGGCGTGCGCCACCACTGCCCAGCTTACAATTTTGTTTTTCAATATTTATTTTATTTTTATTCATTTTGTATGTGTGACTGACTGCCTGTCTGTTTGCCTGTTTTTGTCCACAGGTGCCTAAGAAGGCCAGAAGAGGGCACTGGATTGCCCTGGACATGGAGTTACAGGCAATTCTGTCGCCTACCACAATTGGTGCTGGGAACCATACCCTTGTCCTATGTAAGAGCAGCAAGTGCTCTTAACCTCTCTGAATTGTCTCCCCAGCCACCAATGTTTCTTTTTCAAATACTCATATTAAATGCAAGTTTTCTAATTTCAAAGACGCTGTAACAATTTAGGTGCCAAAACATTGTAAGTAGAAACCAATTTTTGAAATATAAAACTAAATCAAGACATACTGAAAGTAGTACCTTCATCATAGTAGAAAAGTTTCATGGTCAAACAAACGTCATTAGGCAAAGGTCCTAGATTTTGCATTAGGACATAAATCTTCCGAATGAGGAGAATACTTGCTTTCTTGGTGTCAGCAGATGTTGTACTAGATTGATTGTTTTGATTTTTGCTAGAAAAGAATCAGAAATAAATTTCTTTCATAAGACTTATGACTTCTAATATTATCTCACATTTTAACAATTTGAGATTATTCTTTTAAAACATTGTTACCAGATTGAAAGTTACCACAAAAATATTTTCATGTCACTATTATAAAAATTTAGTATCATTATTAACATATTATAAGCTAAATACAAATTTTACATAAGTATAACAAATACGATCTGTGGCATTCTAAGTTTTGTTGCATTTTGAGAGCTTGTCTGGGGGTTCTAGCAGAAAAATCACAGCTGCTCATAAACCCTGAAGAACAATCCTCCACTATCAGGGAAGGTTGTCCTCTCTGACTGAGTGTGAGGCACTGGGAAGGAATCACCTGACAGATGATAAAGGAAGGGAGCACCAAGCTAGGCACCCAGAACAGTCAAATTAATCCTGGGGATCAACAACGGTTGACAGATGTCACAGCCATATCGACCTCACATCCTACTACTCTATTTTGTAAAGCCAAATTGCTAACTGGGAGTTTGAGAAGTTTCAGTTTAACTAGTTGGAGTCTAGTTAAATAGCATTAATAAGTGATAACTGATAATGCAAAAAATAAAACTATAAAATACCTTATAAAGTCCATGATTGGTCCATTTTTGGTGTACTTGAACTTAAACTGGTAACATTCTGAGATTGTCTTAAATAGAAAACATTGCAGTTATGTAACTGATGCATAGTTCTGACTGCCATGGTTTTCATATGACTTCAAACATTCAGTCAGTAGTTTTCTCTAATGTGTTAACCCCTATTGGTCCACCAGAGTTTTCAAATTCTCATAGTCAATGCTAATGGTATGGGATTTGGTACTATAGTTCTGGAGAGAGAGAGTGTCTCTGACTCACTACTATGCCTGTTATAGATACTAAATGGTAGGAATGCTTCAGCAGGCAAGTTGGAGAGGAACCACACCTCAGCAGAGTTGATAAGGGCTGTGGTGTGAATTGCCTGCAAAGTTTATGTATTGGAAATACATGTCCCCAGTGCAACAATTTGAAGAACGGGATTTTTTTTTTTGGAAGCAAAAAATGATGACTGTTTTAATTGATTTTGCACAGTATCTAGGATGCTGCTTCTGTCAGAAAAAGCAGTTGAAGCCAATTTGATCAACTAGTGCTAAACAAAAGCAAAAAGACTGCACTGGGTGGACATCCATCAAATCTATAGCATTTTTGTTATTAACCTAAATGAGCCCACTAGACAGGGCAATCAAATACAAAAGTTGCTGCTTTGAGTTGACACAGTTAGATTATAATTGACTATCCAGAGGAAAGGAACATGATCTTAAAGAAATAATTAGGTTAAGGCAGTGGTTTTCAACCTTCCTAATGCTGGACCCTTTAATACAGTTCTTCATGTTGTGGTGATCCCCTAACCATAAAATCATTTTCTACTATTATGAATCATAATACAAATATCTGTGTTTTCCAATGGTCTTAGGCAACCCCTATGAAAAGGTCATTTGACTCCAAAGGGGTCTTGACCCACAGGTTGAGAACCACTGGGTTAAAATGATCCTGTCCTCATGAGTTAATTAAATAAATTAATTTGGTTATCACAGAAGTGGGTCAAATGTTGTGCAAGTATGTTCCTTATAAAAAGGTGTCTGTGTTTTTCTCTTCCGTGTGTGTGTGTGTGTGTGTGTGTGTGTGTGTGTGTGTGTGTATGTGAGAGACAGACAGAGAAAGAAGGTCATTACTAAATTTTGTTTGGACTAAATTTTGTTCCCAGCCTCTACAACTAAAAGAAATAAATTCTAAACCTTAGATCCCAGCCTCCAGAATCATAAATGGAATAAACTTTTATTCTTTATAAATTACCAAATCTCTATAAAAGAAAAGGAACTAAGACAGATACTAAGTATAGGATTTATTTTGTTATTATTACTATTATTATTATTATTATTATTATTATTATTATTATTATTATTTTGGTTTTTCAAGACAGGGTTTCTCTGTGTAAGAGCCCTGGCTGTCCTGGAACTCACTCTGTAGACCAGGCTGGCCTTGAACTCATACAGATCAGTCTGCCTCTGCTTCCCTAGTGCTGGTATTAAAGGTGTGAGCCACCAGCACCCTGCTTATTATAATTTACATTATTATTATTTTTGTCATGAATCCAGGTTTGCCTTGAACTCACTATGTAACCAAGGACTGACTTTCAACTCTCTTGGCTCTACCTCCTAAGTGCTATGATAACAGCCATGCACCACCACAACCAGTAAAAACAGATTTAAAAAAAAAACTTTTTTAAAAGACAGGTTCTCACTATATAGCCCTGAGTGGCCTGGAAGTGGTTGTGTAGACTAGGCTAGCTTTGAACTCACAGAGATCTGCCTGCCTCTGCCTCCTGAGTGTGGGGATCAAAGATATGAGGCCTGTGCCACCACACCCAGGTTTTTTTTTAAACCCTGGCTAACTATAACCACATGCAAACCATTTAAGCTTTCTAGTTCCCTAATTAAGAAAGGAGTCTTATTAATAATTCCATGTTATTATCAAACAGCTATTTTATAGAGCCCTTAACAAAGTTGATAGCACACAATAACTATTTAATAAGTACCACTCAGGTGCACAGTAAGGCTGTTTACTTGCTAATGGAAAAATGCATAACTATAAAAATATGGGCCGGCGGTGGTGGCTCACACCTTTAATCCCAGCACTCAGGAGGCAGAGGCAGGCAGATCTCTGTTAGTTTGAGGCCAGCCTGGGCTACCAAGTGAGTTCCAGGAAAGGCACAAAGCTACACAGAGAAACCCTGCCTCGAAAAAAACCAAAAAAAAAAAATGGTAATAAAGCTGGGCATGGTGGCACACGCCTTTAATCCCTGCACTTGGAAGACAGAGGCAGGCAGATCTCTGTGGGTTTGAGGCCAGCCTAGTCTACATGGTGAGTTCTAGGATAGCCAGGGCTATATAGAAAGACCCAGTCTGAAGAAAAAAACCAAACAAACAAAACCAGTAATGAATATTTTCTGAACAATTAACTTAATTATAGCCTTTCCCTTAAACAATCTGCTTTGTAATTATGGACATATATAGCATTACTTGTCATGCATTTCAAAGAAAAGACACAGTCAGCCCTCCTTAAGCTCAGAATATTTAGCTTAAAAAAATCTACTGTGGGGCTAGAGAGAAAGCTCAGCGGTTCGGAGTACTGGCTACTCTTCCAGAGGATGTGGGTTCAATTCCCAGCACCCACATAACAGCTGACCACTGTAATTGTAGCTCTAGGAGTTCCAACACCTTCACACAGACACACATGCAGGCAAAAACACCAAATGCACATAAAATAAAAAAATAAATAATTTTTTAAAATCCACTGTGTTTAATTAGGGCCAGTTGTATGCACATGAGTACTATGTTAACGAGTCATGAGCAATTTACCAGTGGTTATTCCATTGAAGAAAATGACTTTCCTTCCCCAAGCAACCATTAACTACCAATAGTGCCTTAGCTAAGGGTGGAGATGGTTTGCTTTCTATGCATGTCAGTACACACTCTGGAATAGAGATAAGTTCTCTTTAAAAAAAAATAATTTCATTTATTTATAACAGAGTTTTGAATATTTCAGGCTGGCTTCAATCTCTTTATGCAGTGGATAAACCTGAACTTCTGATCCTCCTGACTGAAATTCCAAACTTCACCACATCTAGTTTTGTTTTGTTTTTTTAACTTAGGGCTTTGTATAAGTTGGATAAGCTTTCTACCAACTGAGCCACATCCTTAGCCCTGATCAGTTCAAATATGCTTCCAGGACTAAGTGAAAGGTTACATTTTAATGGTTAAAACCACCACATGGTGAGCTGTTTTTCTAGTTCAAATTTGGTTTTGTTGTTGTTGTTGTTGTTTGGTTTTTTTGAGACAGGATTTCTCTGTGTAGTTTTGGTGCCTGTCCTGGATCTCTTTTTGTAGACCAGGCTGGCCTTGAACTCACAGAGATCTGCCTGGCTCTGCCTCTCGAGTGCTGGGATTAAAGGCATGCGCTACCGCTGCCTGGCCAAACTTTGGTTTTGTTTTCTCTGCCACACAAACTTAGGTAAGAAACCTTGAATGCAGAGAAGTGGCTCAGCGGGTAAAAGAACTTGGTATACAATTATGAGCAACAGATTCCTAATTCCCAGAACCCATGTAAAAACTGCTGAGTATGGTTGCATGAACTGGTAATCCTAACACTGTGAGAAAGCAGAACAGGAGGTTCACTGGGGCTTGCTGGCCAACAGCCTAGCTCCTGGTTCAGAGAAAGAACCTATCTCAAAGGAATAAGGAGAATGATAAAGCAGAACACCCAACATGTACACACAACCTGTGTGTATATGCACCAGATATACAAAACATACATTACTTATCTGTAAAGTGGTGATAATAATTCTAATTAGGTTGTGGTGAATAAATGAGGGATAATGCCCGTAAAGACCCAAAGTAAAGCCTATTATAGAATAAGCACACAAGATCTTCTGAAGGCTAGGGGTGTGGTTTGTGGTAGAGAGCTTGCCTACCATGTTCTAGGCCCTAGGTTCATCCCAAGTAAAACAATAAAATAAAATGAATACAAACAAACCTCCCAAAAATGAGTGTGGTCACCTATGCCTGCAACCCCAGGAGGTGGAGGCACTAGTATCACTGTGAGTTCATGGGCAGTGTGGGCTTCATACTGGGTTTCAGGCAAGCCTATGCTAAGGAAGAGGTCTCTGTCTTTAATAAAGATGGGGAAGGTACTGAAGTTGTAGTTCATTGGTAGAGGGCTTGCCTATCATACAGGAAACCTGGCTTGGTAGCACAAGTCTCTAAATCCCAGCACTCAGGAGGTATGAGGATCAGAAGTTCAAGATAACCTCAGCTATGCAAGTTTGAGGCCTTCTTAGGTTACATAGGGAGACCTTGTCTCAACCACAAAAAAATACTGTATGGAGTCAGAAATCAAGTAACATAGGTTATTTCAAATAGTTTATTAGACTCATGGGCTAAAATCAG
>CABHPP010135174.1:0-43906 GCA_902168425.1 Peromyscus attwateri | reverse complement strand
CCCCCCCCATAAGAGAAAAAACAAACAATATCCTTCCTCTCCTACATTTAAACATCAAAATTCAAGGGTGCATAGCCTTTGGAGCCTTGGACTTGTCCCTTTGGCCCCGTCCAGATTCCCAGGCCTTTGCCTGGACTGCACTACACTTCCCACACTCAGAGTCTCCAGCTTGCAGATGACCCATTGGAGAACTCAACTTCCATGATGACCCGAGCTGATTCCCCTGGTAAATCCTCTACCTGTCCCTAGTCTATCTGGAGATCCTTGATAAATACACTCCTGAAGTGTACCTTGCCCGTCCATGGATAATTAAATTAAAGCATCAGCAGCATTAAACTGACTGGAGAGGAAAAAGAAGCTGTGTTTGTGTGTGGTTTGAAATTGTTTTACCTTTTGTTTCCAATATTTCTCCCAGTTGCTACAGTGTTGATGACATTTATCATTCTTTTTAGCAATCCACACCTGAGCCCTATGGTAATGGAGAAAGCTCCTAATGAGCCAGAACCTGCTTCCTGCTAGGAGAGCTAAAAATACCAGCTCTTCAGTTCCCTGGCCTCCTCCACAGCCAGAGCAGGACTATGAATTACAACAAATTTATAAAACACTACAAGCACTACGTTCTAAAGCTCCTAAAGTTTGAAAGAATTTGGATTATTTCCCTAGACCTTAGTATGACTCCCCCTCTTCCAACCTTAAAGACCTTCCCCTGAAACCCCCCAGCCTGGCACCACCAGACCCTTCACACCTGCATAGATAGGGTGCATGCCATGTTGGTAATGAATGGAGTAAGCAGAATTTTAAAACTGAACTTCAATTCCTTATCACTATGAAAACAACAAAGGGTAAAACCCATCAACTAAAACATTGCAGAAAGTGCTTGAAATCTCACTGAACTGTTATTAACTGTATTGCTGCAAAAGCAAAAATAAGCATTTAAGTATCTATAGAAAATCAGTTTTCTGGCTAAATGTATTTCCGATGTGTTGATTGGGGGTGACTTTGACCTAGAACTAAATGAGAGTAAAATATGTATACAGGCCAGAATGTGAAGGACCAGAACGTGGCTTCTCTCAGCCATGCTCCGGAGTGTCTGCCCTAACAGCAGCTGGGAATCCTTAGCGGAAACTGACTTTGTCTGATTGTGTATTAGAAAGGTCTGGGTACTGCCAGATAAACTTAACGGTAGTTATCTGTGTACTACAGGGGCCGTGTTAGAGGAGATTCCCAAGCCGTCTATCTTGTTCCCAGCAGCAGCCATGCACTGGAGTCGAAGAGGGACAGTAAGATAAAGACCCTCTGGTTTGTCCTGGGGTTTTTGACCAAGAGGTGACTCTTGTCAGGTGATAAAGTATACCTCTCTGTACTTGTATTCAAATACCCTTGCTCAATCATCAGTGACAGAAGTTAGAAAAATAATATTCCTTCCACTTTCAAGAAGATAGCCTTGGCATGACTCCTCTGGTATGAATGTGCAGTCAGTGACCGGAGTTCTCTCTTCTGATACCCAGAGTTGATGAGATAGCCACTCTGCAATTAGCTATCTGTGGCTATGATCTGGCTAACACAAGTCTCAGTGTTCCCTCAGGGCCCAGCAGCTTCTCACCTGGGACACTCATTAAAGATGCAAGTGAGGCTGGAATGTAAGTCCCTGGGCTTGAAGCTTCCAGGCCTGAGTTTCATAAGCTTCATCTGTGATTCTCAAGTGTACTAAAGCTAGGGAACCACTTCCATGAAGTAGCCAGTTCTACTAATAGGGAGTTAAAAATCACTTGTAATGTGCCCTGGGTAACTCCTAAGATTCTGTTCTCATGGGTATGGCCTGGAGCTCTGGGTGGGGGAATCCGGGGGAATCAGGAGCTCATCTGGTTAATGTTTCTCACACTGGTGGTTCAAATCTAACAACAGCACCTCCCACATGGGCCTCCTTCTCTTTAGACACTTCTAACTTCCAATTAGTCACCATTATAGGCAGATTTGCTATGAGTCCACCAAAGCCCTATCTCAATTGCAGTGGTCTATTTCAGCATGTGTAGAAGATGCCAAGCAAAGTGTTAGAGTCACTAAAATGAATTCTGGCAACTAGAATTCACCAAGATCATGGCTTCCTTTCTTTTTCAGATAGTCTGAAACATATTTTGTATTTTCTTTTCTTTGGAGGAGGGAGAGGGTCAATGTCTCACTAGATACCCACAGGCTAGCTTTTTGAAGTCATCATCCTCTGGCTCCATCCTCCCAAGTGCTAAGATTGTAAGTGTACAGCACCATGAGATCTACTTTAACATAAAGGCTTTGATATAAATGCAGTCTTCAATTGGCAAAAGAAAAAAAAAAGTTCCCTCCCCACCACAAAAGGATAATCAAAGTTAGTCACAGCAAGTGTTAGATAAATGGGCCCGAGTCCTAGATAGCCCAAAGATACCACACAGGTGAGGAGAGTAATCTTCCTGATAGAAAAGGGGCTTTCAGTCTGGCCGTCCTGGGTTGGCATAAAGAACAGGTGAGAGCGAAGCTTGAGAGAGGCTGTGTGTTACAGAGACTGAGATCACTAAAGACCATTAGTTCTCTTTAAGCTAATAAATCCTGATAACAACATGCTGTGACGCCCTTAGTGCGGCTGGTATTTCAAAACCCACAATCAAGGCTGGAACTGAAATTTGAATCAGACATCCTCACTGGACACGTAGCCTCAGAGGTGACTCTGAACTGCTCTGTGCGTGCGTGCGTGCATGTGTGTGTGTGTGTGTGTGTGTGTATAATGAGCACTGCAGGGGACATAATCACTGGCCTTCAGCTTGGGACAATGTGGCAATTGCAGGTGGTGACAGGGGGATTGTCAGCCTTCTGGCAGCTAAGAGGTGGCTCCAGCTTCGTGAAGTGGGTCAATATTTGGACAATTGATTTTCTCCCTGTCCTTTCAGTCTCCAAATGTTAAGGGAAAGGACAGGGATTGTACTGAATGTGAAACACCGAAGAGACGGGTGTGGGAACCTGAGCCACGTTCTTCAGTCGCCATCAAGAAGACACACAATTTCAGGCGCTAAAACCAGAAACCGAGGGAACGAGCTGAGCTCCACCTGGACCCAGCTGCTTTCTTTCTAGGCTCACAAATAAGTGACCTAATGACAGGAAAGCGCCACATCCAAAAAGTTAGCACGTGTTAAATGCGGTCCTACCAGAGCGACCCCATTCGTTATTTTCAGGGTTTCTTGCCTGGAAAAACCAACAGAGAGACATTCCTCCTACATACGGTCTATGTTTTGAGGTCTTTGTGTGTGTGAAAAAGAAAAGGTGCCATCATATGAAAAATTAAGATACAAATTAAAATGCTTTGGGAACTTTCTAAAACATGGAAACTTCTCATGAGGAATTAAGGTACCAAATATTTCCTGAACACTTAACTGCTTGTTTTAAAGCAGTGGTTCTCAACCTTCTGAAATGTTGTGACCCTTCAATAGAGTTCCTCATGCTGTGGTGCCCCCCCTCAACCATAAAATTATCTTGTTGCTGCTTCAAAACTGTAATTTTGCTACTGTTATGATTTGTAATGTAAATATCTGATATGCTGGATATCTGATATGTGACCTTATGGGGGTTGTGACCCAAAGGTTGAGAACCACTGTTTTAAAGAAACTGACATCCCATGAATGAAAGCAGACACCTGAGTAAATATTTAATTAGACTCAATAAAATGTAGTGTTATGATAAAGGTATATAAATACTGTAAAAAATTAAAAAGAAAACATATTGGAAAAAAATAAAAATTAGTATAGTCTAGAATATTTTGTGACTTAATTAGAAAAATAGTATTAATACATCCTTCTCATTGTATATATTCAAATCACAATGAAAAAATGTGTGCTTTATATGAAACAGTGAAAAGCAAGGAAAAAATAAACTTTGAAGAGAAATTTCATTTCACAGATGGTCATTCTAGATTGGATTACTAAAAAGAGAACAGCTCATGGTAGAAATGATATATGAACAGCAGAGCGCTTCGTAGCTATCAGCAGGAATCGTGCTGGGTATGGGAGCCCACAGAGCCGAGATCTGTCCTCAAGGGTTCATTGCCTTCCAAGAAACAGTAAGTAAATAACTATAAGTTATTTGTGTAAGTATACACGAGTGCTGCACACTAAGCACAGAAAGTTGTTTCGAGTGTATGTAGTAGCTAGAGGAGCTAGGTCTCCTTGGAGAATACAATAAAAATCACAACAATAATTAGGAGTAAAGTCCAAACCCTTGAAATAGGAAGCGGACTAGAGCCCACCGTTGATAGCTGTGGTTGGTATGGCAGGTGTGGATTTGCATACAAGTAGCTGCTTCAGGGAGGGTAGGGCAGCACCTGCAGCCACAAACACAGGTGTTGGGCATCATTTTGAAAAGTTAGCTACTAAATTACAGTCTCCTGTTCTTGCCTTCCAAACACTTCTGCATGTTAATCTGGCCTTAGGCTCCATCCACCTTAAAAAGAACCTGGAATTTAAAACCAGCCAAGGGGCTATGGAACCCAAATAAAGCTAATTCCCATTGTTCTCAGCTCTGATCATGGGACCACCCCACATCTACTGAATTAAACCCACCCAGAGTGGGTCTGAGAAACTGCTTCCAGGTACCCCAAACAACTGAATAGATATAGCTTAAAAGCCTTACTTAGAATAACTCTGGCTTAGGTTGTACAAACATGTACATGTTATTACAGGGATAAAAACATCCAAGAATGAGAGACTAAATATCTCAACCACCGTTTGAGTTAAAATTACTACAGTTTTAGGTTAAATAACTAAAAGGCCAATCATCCTTTTTATAAAATCAGGGAATTATATAGAATAAATATAACATGTACCTTTTTAATCCACCATGTGTACACACACACACACACTAGCTTCTCCATGCCTCTGAGGAGAGCACACTCCAAAATCATCCACACACATATTTCTCCACAACTGTTTCTACAAGGTTAACTATAAATATCAGTATGAAAAAAATTACACTCCTTCATTTCAAAATTAACAACTTATTTTTTTACAAAAATAGCAAGTTATTTTTTCACTGAATTTTTTCATTAAGTATCTTTATTAAATATCAATGTTATCTGTCACAACTTTTCCCCATTTGTCTGTGGTTTTTATTATTGATTTATGGTCCTTTTAAACAGTCTGAGTGACAATTC
Source organism: Peromyscus attwateri (assembly GCA_902168425.1). Classification (NCBI taxonomy): domain Eukaryota; kingdom Metazoa; phylum Chordata; class Mammalia; order Rodentia; family Cricetidae; genus Peromyscus; species Peromyscus attwateri. The sequence goes on along the minus strand of CABHPP010135174.1, from coordinate 38,736 downwards.
TATGAGGTGATGGTAAAAAGGTAGAAAAATAGCAAATAATCACAAATAAATCCTAGGGTTTAGGCTATAAATAAGATCAATCTTTTAGTGACACTTTTATTTGCCTATGATTTTTTTCTCTTTTTTTATTTACAATGCCTACTCTGGAGAAGAGACGTTTCCTATCTCGTGCAGGCAGCTCTGCCCATCACCAGCTCTGGTTTCTGTTCCTGTGACCAGCACGAACCTTCCGGGGATGGATGTTGTGGTGAAGAGGCAAGAACAGACTCACATTGGCCAGGATTCTTCCTTTAGCTTCAGTGACTTGGTGGTCAGTGATGGCACTAACTGACACGGGACTGAAGAGGCAGGTTTAAGAAGGAAAGAAATTGCTGGGTTCTGAGTGGGGCATGTGAACTTTCAGATTTCTACAGAACAGCCTGGTTGTGATGTCCAGCAGAAGGTTGGAAGGATACCCATCAACGTGGCCAAAGAAAAGGTCTCCCCATAGACATTTGCAGTCTAAGCCTGATGCTTGCATTCTATTTCTGCTATATAATCATCTCAACCTTTTCCTCTGGGATGGACATGACCAACAGCAATCTTTAATCAGAATAGCTGTGATCATCCCCACCAGACTGTCACAAAATTGGACTTGGAGGAGAGTGAGGAGCACTGGTTTCTTCAGCACTGTAGCTACTCAGCAAACTCTCCAGCAGTATAGCTAGCTACCCATAAGGTGCCCCAAGTACTTTGGGTAGCTGCCTTTGAGTCACTCATGTTCCTGTAAGCAACCCCAATAAATTCACTGATTCAGTCTGCTCAACTTTGACATAATCATTTCTTTACATCTGCTTAAGGGAAGTCATACAACAGTGAGACTGGAACTTGACCATCAGCTCAAAAACATTCGATATCAAGGTCCTGGAATCAGACAGATGGATCCTTCTGGTGAGCTTACTGTCTCACAGAACTTTGTTCTTTCATTACTATACAACTTGGCATAGATTTTAAAAATGACTCTTGATGCAAGCATTAGTCCCAAGCTCCTTGCTGTTGGGGAATATTATTTTAAGATGTGTTACTTTTTGTTGCATTTGTTTAACTCCGTGAAACTGTGTTATTTTGCCTGTCTAATACACTTGATGGTCTAATAAAGAACTGAACAGCCAATAGCAAGGCAGGAGAAAGAATAGGCAGGGCTGGCAGGCAAAGAGCAGGAGAAATCTGGAAGAGAGAAGAGGAGTAGCCAGAGAAGGAGAAGGACTCCAGGGGCCACTCAGCTATACAGCAAGCCACAGAGTAAGAAATATGAAAGGTATACATAAATAGAGAAATGTAAAAAGCCCAAAGGCAAAAGCTAGACAGGATAATTTAGGTAAAGCTGGCTAGCAACAAGCCAAGCTAAGGCCAGACATTTATAATTAAGAATAAGCTTCCTTGTGTGATTTATTTGGGAGCTTGGTGGTAGGGCCCCTCAAAAGAAGAAAAACAAACAACATCTTGCAATCTGTCTTACTAGCTCCACTTCCAAACAACATACAGGCAAGCATTGGTGTTATAGCAGCTACCACGTTCCCTGCTGTAAAACATTTGTACATTTTATGAATGTGGACAGTTATTAGATACAATTACCAGCATCTGTTATTAACTCTCTAGTTTAATGCTTATACAAACTTTCATTGAGACCTTTAAAATTTTACATCTAGATACTGAAGCTTGTCAGGACTGACTGACTAGTCATGTGGCTAGTGATAGGTCCCAAATTTAAACAACATCTGCCAAGAGCAAAAGGGCCTGATGGACATTCATGACTTACAGTAAACATTGCATAGATAGTCCTACTTGGTATTGGTATTTGTAAATTGCTGTAAGGGGCAAATATTGGTGTGTGTGTGTGTGTGTGTGTGTGTGTGTGTGTGTGTGTGTGTGTGATATGCATGTTCGTGCAATATACATGTGCAGGTAAACCTTGCTTGTGCATGTGCATGTAGGTTGAAGTCAAGAATCTTTCTCTGTCATTGTCCACATTTTATAAAAGACAGGGTCTTTCACTGAATCTGGAGTTCACTGTTTCCATGAGGCTGACTGGTCAGTGAGCCCACAAGATCCACCAATGTCTACACCACCACAGGACTAGGGTAATAGATGTTCACAGTGACACTGTTTGTTTCCTTTCTAAGGCTGTGATGAAAGACTATGACCAAAGCAATTCAGGAAGGAAACAATTTTTTCATCTTACAATTTCCAGGTTACAATCCATCACTTAGAGGAATCAGAGCAGGAATTCAGGGCAAGAATTCAAGGCAGGAATGGAAGCAGAAGCTGTGGAGGAGTGATACTTACTGGCTTGCTCTCCATGGCTTCCTCAGCCTGTCTTCTTATATATAACCCAGGACCATTTGCCCAGGGGTGGCAAAGCGACAATGGGCTTAGCCCTCCCACATCAATCATTAATCAAGAAAATACCCTGCAGACTTGCCTCCAGGCAATCTGATGGAGACATTTTCTCAAAGAGGTTCCTCTTCCCTGATAATCATCGCTTGTGTCAAGTTGACAAACAAACTAACCAGAATACACACCTAGCCTTTTACAAGGATGCTAGAGATACAAACTCTGGTCCTCAGGTCCTCATGTTTACACAACAAGCACTTTACTCCCTGAGCCATTTCAGCTCACCTTATAGAGGATCAAGGTGAGACGACTTGTCCAAAGTCACCCAACTAGTAAGTGAGTTCAGATTTTTTTTTTAACTTAAAAACTCTATGCTACCTTCAGAAAAGCAGTTCAGAGCTATACTCCAGTGGACCACATTATGCTCACAATGCTGTCTGAGGAGGCACAGCCTGCAGATGGAGCTTGCTAAAAGGACGGGGGTGGGAGTGGGGGGGTGGGGTGGGGGGTTGGTGAGTGGAATCAGGAATTTCCCTCAAAGAGGGTAAAATGTAGACTTAAAAAAAAAAAAGATTGGGATACACACAATAGTTGTTCCAAATGAAGCTATCCAAGTTTGGAAACTGCCCATCGGCTTGTCCAGGGGGCAGCTGTGGAACCCAAAGGGAGCAAGCGAAAGCAAGACCAACCTCTTTCATTTTTATGAAAAGGTAAGTGGAGGTGAGAACAAGGACAGGCATCTCAGCCTGAAGCGTCAGAAATCCAAGGGAGCCAGAAGCAAAAAGCCATAAAAACTAGGAGCCTTGGAAACCAAAGCTACATGAAAAGTCAGACCCTAGAACGAAGCAAAACATGGAAGGCCTGGTCAAAAAGTAAGCTAATGATTTTAAGCCTATGCTAAATTCTTTTTAAAAGACAATTGGCTCAAATCTCCACAGAGCCTAGATGCTCCAACCTGCTGTGTGAACCATGGAGACAGAAATACAGCACTATTACATGGCACAAGTCAGTAGTAACTCAAGGGACTGTCTTTCAAGAAGAATTTCTTTTTGACTTAACTAAACAGTAACAGCAGCTTCAAGTTCCAGGATGATGTACTCCAGACAGCATCTTCTACACAAGCTTCCTTCCAGTAGACCCGATGCCTCACAGTGACTCATTCCTACCTCCATGGCTGCATCGTGAGCCCTGAATCTCTGCCTATGGCTTCAAGCCAGAGTTCACATCACCTTCTGCGAGCCGCTCACACTGACCTCTTCTTCCTGGAAGCTTTGCTGAATCAATTCCACAGGTTTTTCAAAGTGAGAAGTGACTTAGGCATCAGCTATGGGCCTTCATTCTGACTGGAGCAAAGACAAGATGCTAAGTTTATATATGAAACCATATGTTGCGTATGTGCATGAATGCGTGTACACACATAACATTCTCACACTTCTCACACATGCCATCAGCAGCTTATCTGAAGTGGATTTCCCAAAGGGACAACTCCGATTGGAAGATTCATCGGGAGAGGATGACATGAGACGCAAGCATTGCCAGAAGCATTAAAATGAATGAGATGGGTTCTGCCCCTGGCACAAGGCCACCCTGCTTGGGCTGCAGTACTATCGCAGGCCTGCTGGTTCATCAGCAGCCCTCCAAGGACAGCTGCCGTGTGGTGGGTGAATGCATCCCTGCTTGGCATGTGTCCTCACGTTGTTGAATGTTTGAAGTCTGTCATTTACCAAAGCAGACACAGAGGGATTCTATTCCCGGGGGTTTGACAGGAGACATGGCTGACTAGATGGAATTCTCCTCTAGCAACTTTATCTCCCACTAGTCACAGGATTTCGTCGGGGCATATTTTTTCATTCATGTAATTTACCTTCCCCAAGTGGGTGTTTACAATATCTTAAATGTTTAGGGTAGTACACCACTTTGGAAAATAATTTGTCAGTTCTTAAAAAGTTAAACATAAACCTGCTAGCTTCATTCTACCATCCCTCTTCTATGTGTTTATGCAAGAGAAATGAAAGCATATGTCCACACAAAGACTTACACAAGAATGTTCGCAGCAGCTTTGTTTATGATAGCAAGCATCTCGAAAGAAACCAAAATGTCCATCAACCCAGGAATGAATCAGCAAATTGTGGTGCATGCACATGATGGAATATTATTTGGCGATAAAAAGGGATGGATTGTTGATCCAAAGAAACAATATCCAAGAATCACAGAATAATTATGCTGAAAGAAGCCAGGCTCCTCAACAACCCCCTAGCAAAAATGAATTCATGTTGCCTGGTTTACTGTATATAAAATATTAGAAATGATGAGCTGATCTATAATGATGGAATGGAAGTATGGCCACAGAAACAGATACCCTGCTCATCAGTTCAACTGTGGTGATAGATTCACAGGTGTATGCATCCTCTGTAGTTGGTGTTTGTTTGTTTGTTTTTAAATCTTTGGGGTCCCTCCACCCAGCTCCCAAATAATAAATACAAGGAGACTTATTCTTACTTATGAATACCTGGCCTTAGCTTGGCTAGCTTTGCTTGTTTCTAACCAGCTTTTCTAACTTAAAAGTATCCTGTTTCTCTTTAACTACGTTTTGCCTCTGGACTTTTTACCTTTCTTTATTCTATATATCTTCCTTTCCTTCTTACTCCATGGGTAGCTGGGTGGCTGGGTGGCTGGCCCCTGGCATCCTCCTCTCCTTCTCCTTTTCTTGTTCCTTGCTCCTCTCTTGAGCCTAGATTTCTCTTCCTATTTATTCTCTCTCCCTACCAGCCCCATTTATTTCTCTCTCCTGCCTGGCTATTGGCTATTCAGCTCTTTGTTAGACCAATCAGGTGTTGTAGGCAGGCAAAGTGACACAGCTTCTCAGAGTTAAACAAATGCAACAGAAAAGAATGCAACACATCTTTGCATCATTAAACAAACATTTCACAGCATTTAAAAAAATGCAACACATCTTAAACTAATATTCCACAACAATTGTTAAAGCTTCACAATTCCACAATGTTAAATATGTACTGCTCCTTACATTTCATACATGGAAAATGTAAATAAAACAGGTGAGAATTATCTATGCTTCGTAGGAATTGTTTAAACCATTGCAGAAATGTTTTAATGGGGAGATAATGGGGTGACGGTTCAGCCAGTAAAGTGTTTGCTACAGAAGCATGAGGACCTGAGTGTGGATCCCCAGCATCCATGTAAAAACAAGGGGGGCACTGGTGGCACACACCTATAATCCCAGCCGTGGAGAGGTGGAGAAAGTAGGATCCCTAGGACTTGCTAGCTAGGCAGTCTAGACCAGACAGTGAGGTCTGGGTTCAATGAGAGACCTTGTCTCAAAAAAATAAGGTAAAGAAAGATTGAAGACATCTAATGTCTACCTCTGGTCTCAATTTATTTGTGTGTGTGTGTGTGTGTGTGTGTGTGTGTGTGTGTGTGTGTGTGCGCGCGCGCACAGGTTGACATATTTCTCAGGTTCTAGCAAATTCGTCATGCTCTTTAAAAAAATCCTAAGGCTGATGACATTGGCTATCCTCTGCACTAAGTAGGCGGGAAGATGCTATTACCCTTATTGAGCTCATGTTTAGGAAGTCATGCGGTGAGACTTTATGGGTGTAGCTTCTGACATCACTAGGAGACACAGTCTCACAGCAAACTCCCTGATCTGATCCTCTGGCTCTTAAAATCTTACTGTCTCCTCTTCCAAAATGATCCCTGTGCCTTCTGTGTAGGGGTGGTTTTGTAGACACATCAGCCGGGACTGGGCACCATGACTCTGCATTTTGATTGGTTGTGTTTTCTGTAATGGGCTCCATCTGTTACAAAGAGATGTTTCCTTGATCCAGGATGAGAACTGCACTTATATGTGAGGACAAGAACCAATATTTAGAATGTAGTTAGGGATGTGTGTGTGTGTGTGTGTGTGTGTGTGTGTGTGTGTGTGTACAACTAATAAAAAAGACCATGAATTTGAAAAAGAGCAAAGAAGGGAGTAAAGGAAAAGTAGAAATGATGTCATTATATTATAAATCAAAACTTTTAAAAAGTGCTATTATCAAATAGGAAAATTTGGGGGGGGGGGGTTGTGGGGATTTCAGCTTCCACTAATATTTTTCTTCCTCTGGTGGGGAAGCCCAAACATTAAACAAAGAACAAATTGAAGATGACACTGAAAGTCTAATTCGTGGATAATTCAAGGATAATTTTGGGTAGCTCCACTTGGAAAGAAGGGAGGGGCTTATGCATGCAAGGGAATTGGAAGAAAGTAACACAGGAGAACATGGGATGGTGAGGGACTTGAAGAACCAAGTAACAGATGATCCTTTTTCTAGCATGTGACTGGAATAGTCTTGATGTATGAATAGGGGACATGGAGGAGGAGGAGAAATCTGTGGAGGATTTCAAAATAATCTCACGGGAAACTGAGAAGAGGATGATGCCACCTTGCTGAGACAGAAAGATGTCCCTGAGCTCGCCTGGCATGTGCCTTATGATGTGGTTTGTGATGGGCCCACACACCATGGTTAGTGACATTTCAGAAGCACTGAGAATATTATAATTGTGGCACAACCAGCCTCCCCTTCAGAGGGAAACTTATATTCACATCCATTAATTCAAAGTTCTTTCAATCATTACGTTAATAACTGAGCCTCAACTTAAAAACTATGTTCACAAGTTTTTCAGCCACTTTCAGTGACATGCATTGATGTGTCTATCATTTACATTATTATACAAAGTAACTTCATATCTTTACACTAGCCACAAATTTGTAATCATTCCAGATAATGTTGCTTATAATGTTCCAGGCACTATTTTAGATATTTCTAATATATTAACTAAGTTAATGCTCATAACAGTACAAGTTATATGTTTCCCAAAGGAAAATGCTGAAGCAAAAGCTGTTAGGCATCTACTCAACGATGAAGATAGATTTCTAATTTCTCACTCCAGACCTAGGTCCCAGCCTCTGTAGCCTAATGCTGTTCATAAGACATCACATTATACATGTGGCATATTCTCTTGCAATTACACCAACTAAGCAGGGCTTGTGAGATGTAATCGGAAAGCAACTTTCTTGCCATTTCCCTTGTCTTTTGATATTTATACTGTAGGCCTGTAAGTGAAATTAGGAGGGTACTTTCATAACTCTATCAGTCATACTTAATCCTGTGGACTCCTACTGCCAGTGATGTGTAGTTGGAAGTTTTCTAGTGTCCCAGCCGGCCAGTGGTCAGAACAAATCTCTCCCACTCACATCCCCCAAGTAAACACACACAGGCTTATATTAATTATAACTGCTCAGTCATTAGCTCAGGCTTATTACTGACTAGCTCTTACACTTAAATTAATCCATAATTCTTATCTATGTTTAGCCATGTGGCTTGGTATCTTTTCTCAGTTCTGCCTTGTCACCTTGCTTCCTCTGTGTCTGGCCAGTAACTCCTGACTCAGCCCTTCCTCTTCCCAGAATTCTCCTCATCTGCTTGCCCCACCGATACTTCCTACCTGGCTGCTGGCCAACCAGCATTTTATTTATCAACCAATCAGAGCAACACATATTCACAGCATACAGAAAGACATTGCACAGCAGTCCAATCCTGCGCAGTACCTAAAAGTTACAGTTCCTGAGGACTTACTATTTTTCCCATTACAGGCTATGGTGAAGCAGAGTTTCTTTTCTTTCTTCTTCCCAGTTTTGCATTTTTACCCTGCATGCCCCACTTTGCTAACAGGAGCCCAGCAAAAGTGAGAGGATCTCAAGTAGCAGGGAAGGTCCCGTCTCACTAGTAACACTGTGGCCTGAGTTTATTAGGGCTGTAAGATGACGCCAACTGTCTCAAAGGGGCACTTCTGTGAGTTGTTTCCAATCTTTCTCCTACCAGGGATTTCTCACAGTTCCTGTGAATAAGGCAATCCCAGCTGGCCCCTAACTCCTTCCTCAACTGCCTTGATGTCCATTGGGATGGTCACTCATTTAGAACATTCTCTTGAAAACACTTGGGACAATCCTGGACCAGGGCCAATCTAACTGTCCCGTACCTAATCTGGGAGAAACATTACCATGTAGCCTGCCCTGACCAACTTCAGTGCAGCAAGCCCCCAACTCGGTCACCACTCCTTATCAGTCACCTCCCCTGTACTTGTCACAAGAGATTTGGGAGCACAAATCTCTTGTTAGTCAGGTTTTTCTGGAGGAACAGAATTGATGCATATATATGTATATATATATATATATATGTGTGTGTGTGTATATATATATAGATATTCACAGGCTGTGGTCCAGCTATTCCAACAATGGCTGTCTACCAACAGGAAATCCAAGAATCCAGTTGTTGTTCAGTCCATGAGGCTGGATGTCTCAGCTGGTCTCCACATACATTGGAATACTGAAGAAGTAGGGTCCAATGACAGTGAAGGAATGGACCTGCCAGTGAGAGCAAGGGCAAGCAGGCAAAGAGCAAGCTTCCTCCTTCCATGTCCTTACATAGGAATGGGCTGATAACGAATAAGCAGAATGGAGACTAAAAGTAAAGATTGATCAAAGAAACAAAGAGAATTTAGTTGAATGTTTGGCATTAAAAATAAGTTGGAGAATGATAAGCTATTCAATAAATGGGAACAAGAGACAAAGTGGAAATAAATTCCAGTCTCAAAACAGTTGCATAACAAACAGTACAAAGATTAAAACTGCAAGAAAAACTTTCAAAGGAAATATTGGAAACTACAATATTGGGGGATATGGAGGGTTCCTTACTAAATATACAAAAAAAAAATCACAGAACATGAAAAACTGTAACTCTGTTAAATGCACTTTTGGAGTCTTTTCAATAGGTCCACTGGAGGGGTATGCCATCTGCCACACCCAACATGCCCGTTGGGCGCTATAAAACCAGGTGCATCTTTGCTCCAATTCCCTAATGTCAGAGTTACCTCTTCAGAGGAAGAGTAATGGGAACAGGAGTTAGAAACTGGACGAAAGGCACAGGGGAGGAACCCCAAAGGCAGCAGTTTGGAATGACCTTGTTTCTCGGGCTGGGAAGGCTAGAAGGGAGCTAAAGAAATACGCAAAATAATTACTGCTTTAAGGAGATAATGTACTTTTCCATCCCAGAATTCCTTCTCCCAGCACAGTACCTTGAAGGGTGGCTGTTGTTGGTTGTTTTTTTAATCTACTGGGAGCCTGCCACCCAGGTCCCAAGTAAATCACACACAGAGTCTTAGTCTTAATGACAAATGCCCGGCCTTAGCTTGGCTTCTTTCTAGCCAGCTTTACTTAACTTTAAGTTAGCCCATCTACCTTTTGCCTCTGGGCTTTTCCTGTTCTCTTACTTCTGTAAATCTTACTCTTACTCTGTGGCTTGCTGTGTAGCTGGGTGGCTGGGTGGCTGGGTGGCTGGATGGCTGGGTGGCTGGGTGGCTGGGTGGCTGGGTGGCCAGCCCCTGGAGTCCTCCTCCTTCCCTGGCTCTTTGCTCTTCTTTCACTCCTCCGTCTCTCCTCTTCTTTCAAATATATTCTCTATATTCTCTCTGCCTGCCAGCCCCACCTATCCTTTCTCCTGCCTTGCTATTGGCCAGTTCTTTATTAAACCATAAGCTGTTTCACACAGGCACAGTAACACAGCTTTACAGAGTTAAACAAATGCAACATAAACAACAGTAACACACCTTAAAACAATATTCTACAACAGGTGGCAACCATGCAGCTTTGTAAAAAGCTCTGCTTTTCCATCTCTTCTTCCTACCTCCGTTCTACGTAACACTGCTAGCTTCCTTACTTTCTCCTACTCCCTCTATGCTGGCCTAACTCAAACAGCATGGCTTTTCTTTTTCTTTTTATCCTCCCCCGCTTCTCAATTCTCCATCTTCTGGTACTGTTGCAACTTACAACTTGCTTGCCCTGGGGTTTTTCTTTTAAACTACAAGAAAATTGTCTTCAAGTAGAGGCAGAGGAGCAGAAGGAGGGATAGGCATAGATCTGTCAATCAAAAGACATCTTAAGGGAATCAAAGCAAGCTACAGAGTGAAATGGGAATATTAATAGTTGCATGCACATGGCAAACTGGCTCTAGATAGATTAGACACAGAGCTTCTACTACATCATTAATAAAAAAGTAGAAAAATAGTAGCAACTAATATGAATGATATAAAGAAGAGAAAACCTGGGTGGTCAACGAACCTATAAAAAGATGTGCAGCCTCCATCGTCTTTAGAACAATGAACCAGGAAACAAACTCTGTAAAAAACTCTCTTGGACCAAGCATTGGAGAGGAAGAGGCCATTGCAAGATTCTACTCCTGCTTATGAGAGTATGCACAATAGCAGACTCAATGGTACCTTCAGTGGGTCTTTTAAAATGTTTTTGGTTTTTTTTGTTTTGTTTTGGTGGTGGTGGTTTGTGCGTGTGCGTGTGCGTGTGTGCGTGCGTGCGTGCGTGCGTGCGTGCGTGCGTGCGTGTGTGTGTGTGTGTGTGTGTGTGTGTGTGTGTTGCTGTGTCTTTGTTCCTTTGTTTTGGTTTTTTTTTTTTTAGTTTTCTGTTTTTGTTTTTGTTTTTGTTATTTTGTTTATTTGAGACAGGTCACCATGTAGCTCTGGCTGTCCTTAAACTCTCTCTGTAGACCAGGCTGGCCTTGAACTCACAGAGATCTGACTGCTGACTCCAGAGTGCTGTATTATAGGCTCGCACTGCCATGCCCAGCTGTTTTTTAAAAATGTAAGGTTGATGGGACAGAATAATGATAATTCTGGAAATCTAGATGGTAATCACAAATTTTTCTTATATCACATCAGTTTTTAAAGTGTTCATTCTCTAAGCTTTTATATTGAAATAGTTCAGTCATACAGAAATTTCAAAGCCAACGAAGGATTTCTGTGTATACTTCGTCCATATTCCACAAAACCATCATGTAAGCACAATTCAGTGCTCAAATCGGGGAATTAATATTCCACTTATTATCTAACCTGCAGATCTTGTTCAAATATATCAGACTTTGCTAACTAAAACAGTCTTGGGGCTCTGCAATTCTTGTCAGTTTTAGAGCAGCCTGAGAGGGAAGTTGCTGTCAGCAGGAATGAAACTTCTTCCTAAGCACCGAGGTAGCTCCAAGAGGAAATTGTGCCAGGGACAGAAATATTTCTCCTTTTCCTAAAGATACTTAGCGTAGATGAAGGACGGATAATTGAACTTTTTTTTTAAATTCAAGAGAAAATGTTCCTCCATATCTTCATATTTACACATATATCAAACAGGAAAATTTTAACAAAGACATTTTTAGAAGACACTTTATATTTTTATTAGGAAAACCTTTGGACATAAAAAACCAGTTCATTTGTTCTTAGAATAACAAGAGGCTTTATGTCTTAAAGCAAAAGATGTGAACTTTGCGGCTCCAGACAAAGCCTGAGCATGTAAGTTTCCAAAACCCCAAAAGGCTGCGGCATTCCTTCACTCTCTTATCTGTCAGCAAACATTTGATGGTCTCCCCGTCTCTCTCAGTTCCTAAAGAGTTCTCTCTGTTGATACAATTATTGTCCAGGCACCTAATTAAGAGAGCAAATGGAATTTGGAGTGTTCTCCTTTATAGCTTGGGTAGGGAGTAAACACTTTCCGTCTCCAGCATTTTCAAGTGCCTGAAGACTCGATTAGGGATCGGTGGCTTGTTGATGAGTCCTTCACTAGGTTGACTTTATTGAGTGCTTTGGCCAGACCTCAGGGAAGACACGGCCCAGGACAGCTAGGCCAGGCCAGAACAGACAACAGTGGACAAAAGGGCTCAGGGGAGATCACTGCTCATTTGTTGCCCTGTGAGTCCAAGAGCCAAACTCAGCGCTCACCTGTACACACAGCAGTTGTCTTCCAGGCTGTTCTCAAGATTTGTCGATAACCTTTCACCTCTCCCCTGTCCCCTCTCTCCTCACCTCTCTCCCCCTCCCCTCTCCCCCCTCCCCTCTCCCTCTCTATCACCTCTCCCTCTCCCTCCCCCCCCCCACACACACACTTGCACACCCCACCTCACCAGCAAGAACCCAATGTCAGAAGACCAACCTTGGAAGCAGGAAAGGAAGCCAGCCGCAACAGGTTTGCTGGCCTTGGACTTAAGCCGATGAGGCAACCTGAGCCAAAGGAGCACAAGTTGAAGCCTGTGTTGTAACACTGGCAGAATCCCATCAGCAGCCAACTGCTCAGGGTAACAGATTCACCTGTGTCTTCTGGGGATGGTGGACAGAAGGCAAGAGTACCCTGCAAAACACGAAAATAGCTCATTGAGGAGGGCCTGTGAAGGCCACACACCCAACCTCCAGTTCATCCAGGTGCCACTGCCTCGCTACATGTCCATTGTCTCTATGCTCCTTACCAGACCTCGAAATGGCTGCTTGACCAAAGTGCGTGGGGCCGTGGCAACGGAGAGCCTGCCCGCTGCCTGTGCAGAAGTCATACCTGCTCTGCATCCTGTCATTTCAGAACCGTAGTGATGGGGAGGGATTTCGTGGGTAACAGTGAGGCCAGTGACTAGCCTCCAGGGACAATGATGATTCATGTTGAAAAAAATGTCCTAAGTTTGCGAAATGGCTCACACCAGAGGCCTTCAAATCTTGTGGGGTGGGAATGCAACCTAGATCGGGGCTTGGTGCAAACACAGAAGGGTTGAGAGGGTGTTAATTTATCAGTCTGGAAATCTGGGACCCCGCCAGACTCAGTAGCTGTCAAATCAAGTGTGCACTCCAATTTGAATCCTTATCTCATAATGATTCAGAAGACCCTTCTCTGAGTTCAACTTATAAAAATTCATGGAGACCAGAAGCCGAGGGGGGCATTTTGTGCTACAATTGGGAAAAGAAAATTTAACACATCTAATTCTGTATCATCCAGCACTTGTTTACAATAGATTTAGAAATTGGGGCGTTTGAGAAGTATTGCTAAAACTGAAGAAAATATAACTAGAAATATAATAACTGCCAGTGTGACACACAGACACTAGGCTAATAGGGCAATCATAATATTTGCTGTCTTCTGCAAATATATGATTATATTTGCTGTCTTCTGCCATCCTCGGAACAGCCACATGAGATAGCAAGTGTTATTATTCCCATTTTATATGTAGGGAAACTGGTGCTCGGAGATGTCAAAATAGTCCCTCAAACAGATTCTTTGCCAGTGTCCCGTCAGCCAGGGTTGGATCAGCTTTCCCTGTGTTCTTGCTAAATTTCTTAGGCTTGTGTCTCTTTCCTCTTTTCTGCATCACACTGTCGTGTTCTTTCTGTCAAACACTCCAACCCTCCTGTGGCAGCTCTTCTTTGATAGTGCATTACACCGTCCACCACCTTCATGATGCCCTACGCAATCCAGATGCTGAAATCACATGGTGTTAGCCCATTATCGTCTGTCTTGAACGTTCTGCAATTGCAGGTACCTACCAGACAGTTGCTAAGTTCGTGCTCAGGGGACTTTCATGGCACTTATGTGTAGCTTACGGAATGGAAAAGATGCTAATGAATAGCTTGAGATGTAAGGAGTTGGGAGAGTGCTTGCCCACTGCACCCCAAGGCCTGGGTTTGACACACAGCATTATCACATAAACTAGGTGGTAGTTTATGCCTGTAATCCCAGTACTCGGGAGTTGGAGACGGCAGGATCAAAGTTCACAGTCATCCTCAGCTGAATAACAAATTTGAGACCAGCCTGGGTAACAGGAGACCCTGTGTCAATGGAAGGAAGGGGATATTAATGAAGACAGTTTACAAACCAGCTAATTTATTATAATTTATTAAAATAATTTATTATTTATAATTTATTATAATTATTATTTATTATAATCTCCTAGTCTGGGTGAGAAAACTTTCAAACTTCAGTGTTTATGGCTCAAGACATTTTTCCAGTATTAAGTATTAAATCTGGATTCCCCATGCATGCTCATCAAGCACTCTACCACTGAGTTCCACCCTCAGCTCACACTATTAGAAGAAATGAATGAACAAATATATAATGAGTGGCCCATATATAATGGAATATACATCTTATAAATCATTTATTTGCAAACCTCTCTTAATGAACCACAGCTTACCCACAGTTAATGGCCACATCTACTTTCTCTAAGAGGAAGCAGCGATTTGAAAAATGAAGATTGATTGAGCTGCAGTATCTCCAGAGATACCTATTTATCATCATCAATGACCCTGGAAGTATAAGCATTTCAAAATCATTTACAGGAATGAAATTCATTATTCACAACACTAATGGCAGGTGTGTCAAGGATTCGAGGTCTTGCTATTCAGCATTTTTCCCCTCTGCCTCCTGCCTGTTGCTCAACCTAGTCCATATCTCCAAGATCTTAGGTAAGCATTTCCCATAGTAAATTAACACAGAGGACTCTCCACGCAGTCTTGAGGACCTATGACAGCCCTTGACCACCGAGCTCTTTCAAATTTCAAATAAAAGATCAAACCTAAGTTTATTTGTTTTACCTTGCTTAAAAGAATTTCTTCAGAGGCAATGTTAGTGAACTGGGTGGATGTGCCCACATGAGCAACTGAAGTACAGCAAGATGCCCCTTTGGAGAGATGTTATCTATGTGTTTTTTTAATGTGTCTACTTCTAGATCTTATGTGCTATAAAAACAGTGCTTCCATGGGCATGATAAAGCAGGTATCTGTCCAATGAGTTGTAACACAGTTGGTTGCTAGTCTTACACCTCCCACTGAGTCTAATTTGACTGAGATACTTAAGTGTTAACTTCATATGTACCTCAAATATTGCTTTCTGTGTAGTTCCTACCTTACCTAACAAGTCACTTCATCTATATTGTTCCTGCAAATGTATATCAAATTTGATATCTAGGCAACTGGAGAGATGGCCCAGATGCTCCTGTACAAGAATGAGGACCCAAGTGTGGATGCCCAGCACCTACATAAGGATGCTTTTGGGTGTGGTCGCAGCACCTATAACTCCAGCACCGCCGGTGGTAGAAGGTGGGAGATAAGTGATCCTAAGGTCTTGTTAGTTCAAAGAGATACCTGTCTCAAAACAATAAGTTGGAAAGCAATTAAGGAAAACATACAACATCAACTTTGGGCCTATACATTCACACATGTAAGTCCTCTTATACACACAGGTACACAGGTAGACACATACACACATGCATGCATATGCACACACACAAAATAGGCAGAGTACATCTTTAGTATCCAAAGATGTGGCAGCTTTGGCCCACTAAAAAAGTGGGTATGCATGACTCTCATATCAGACTCTATCTAAAGAAGCATACAAAGGGGGAATCTGATTTTGTTCATCATTAAAATAGTCCACATGAAATTTTATCTCCCTTCTACAGATGGAAACCATGCCCTTTAAAAAAGCTGAGAACGGCGTAGGGAAAACTGTGTAAGAACAGTTAATCCCAGGGAAAATACCTCCCTCGGAACACCTCGGGGTCAATGCTTCCTTACTCATTCACTGCCAACTGTCAGTCTAATTGTGAATAGTAGATTAGTGTTGTGTGTTGAAGGTCTCTACATAGCTCTGTAGTTCAAGGCTGTTCTTGACTTGGCATGATCTAAACTTTAAAAGCAAAGAAAACCAGTGGGTATCTGTTAAACACACACACACACACACACACACACACACACACACACACACACATTAAAAAGCGATCCTCACACCCCATGTGTCTTAGGAAAGGGGTGTGGGCAATGCAGCACTGGAAGAGTTAGCTCAGTGGAACTCTGTGGGTATAAGTTGCAACAAAAGAATTTTCCCAGCAGCAGGAAGATATTCATCATGTTATATAAGTGGTATTATAAAACAGAGATAAAACACATAGTCCAAAAAGCAATAAGCAAGTCTTCTGGAACTATGTTGATGCTGCAAAACTCCAGATTATAAATCGTGTTTACACAAGACTAAGCTTGAAAGAAGTTAAACTGTTCTGAGTAGGGAAACATATTAAACTGTGTGTTCCATCCTAGACTAACAGGAATGTAGATCTTTGGATTATGGATTTGGCTACTCGTAAATACATCAAGTGATCTGAAAATGGTCCTCCTCTGTCAAGCTCTTTTGTGAACAGCGTCCAGAGTTTAACTCCATGAGTCAGAACCACTGCTTGTATTTCTGTCCCAGTGATGAGCTGCCCTCTGCACTGTGCCCATGGATAGAAACGGCCCAGCCAAGGCTCTCAGGGCCAAGCAACTAGTATAATGGTCATGAGATATGCAGGAAACCATAGTGAGGACTGCAACCTTGTCATAAGGAGCAACCGCCAGCCATGCTGCTGAGAGGAAATTGGGGGGATCTGACTCTGTGAGAGGAGCCAGAAAGAACTATAGGACTTTTGTGTAAAAATATGACACTTTTTAACATACTGAACTAACTCAAACATATTAAAGCACTGCATATTGAAAGTCATCAGAGCATATCTCCTAAGTAGAACTGAAATGTGTCCTGTCAATATGAGATCCTTTCTTTGACCTCTAAAACATGATTGTGAAATAATCAATGTTCCTCTTGTAGTAAAGGAGGTAAGAGGAAATGCCCATCATTTTCCCTGAGGAGGTAACTCTGCTGTCTTTGAGTCTTCTAACCACGGGTCATATAATAGGGTAGTGGAGTGCATCCTGCCCTGCAAAAGATAGGTCTTATATTCTATTCCCTGAAGCCTGTGGATCAAACTTCATTTTGAAAATGATCTGGATGTAATTAAATCGAAGACTGTTGTATGAGCTCACCCTGGATTAACAACCTTGTAGAGGACACAGAGAGGATGGGCTGAAGAATATGGGGACCTTTGGAGACTGGGCGGTGAATGGTTACGGGGACTCAAGCCATAGTACACCCGAAGCACTAGAAGCTGGACAAAGTAAAGGACAGACTTCCTCCTGGAACCTTCGGAGGGAGTGTAGCCTTGAGGATACTGTCATTTGTCCTTCTGCTTCCCAAAACTGTGATGACAAAACTGGGTCTCTACTGCTGTGAGAAACCAAATTTGAGGTAACATTTTATGGCTGCAATAGGAGGCTAACATGGATTAGTGGCATCATGTCTCTTCATGGGGTTTCTGTATTAAACTCCCACCACCTGATACACAAATGCACCTCTGAGGATGGCTACTTCATTAAGAAATTACTCCCCAAACTACAAAACAGCTTCTATTCCTAAACTGGAGTCTTCACGACATCAAAATTAAATAAAATATTCACGAACCTCAAGGAAACTGATCATCTACAGAGAATAATGTCATTTGGGGAGAGCTGCATTGAAAATGAAGCATACCTTGGTTGCTCAGGGTCTACACTAGGAAGGCAGCTTGGATGGGAATGGGACCATCTTTGAAGTCTGACATAGGAGTTGTTCTTTCTTCCTTTCTTCTACCCCAAATATCAACACCATCATCAAGACCTTTCTAATGGAATCAGAGGTTGTTGGGACAATAACCTGAATTTCATATGCTTCCTTATCAAGTCATGTAGAACCAGAATTCACCTCTCCTATGGGTAGTTCTAACTTCTTTTTCAAAATACAATATATTTTATTAGCTCTTCGAGAATTTCATTCATCATATTTTTATCATATTTGTTCACTCTTTAACTTCTTTGAAGGCTTCTTTGTTCATCCAACATATGTATGTGTGTGTGTGTGTGTGTGTGTGTGTGTGTGTGTGTGTGTGTACTTCTGCTTTTCAGATCTTAGGATAAAAAAGGTGACCATTATCTCTCAAGAAACTTGCCTTCAAAGAGGAGAGGCAGGGTGGAACAGAAGAGTCATTGAGACAGAAGATGAATGTTAGACTAGAGACAAGCAGACCGTGCTGTTTTTGTTGTCTTTATTGTTTGTTCTTTGTGGTGATACAGATCAAACCCATGACCCTGAATGTGCTAGACAAGTGCTTTAGCATTAAGCCATATCCCCAACCCCACAGCTCTGTGGAATGAAGGAAGAGTATTGGTTGTACAGCAAGTGTTGTTCTAGTGCTAAGTACTCTAACTATAACCTTGTGGTACACCCTTGTTCATCAGGGAAAGACTGGTCAAGAGTCACTCTTCTGAGCCACCTTCTCTGACCTCACATCTTGTTCCATGTTTCCACTGGGCCATTATTCTAACTACTATGTATGTGTTAATGTTTGATTGCCTTTTGCATAAGCGTTGGCTCCTTGAAACCAGAGAGCCCTCCAAACTGAAAAAGTTCCATCCCTGTGGTCATCTTGGCTCTATACATCAGCACCAAGAACTAGCTTTCAGTCTTCAGATGGCTTTATTTCTCTAATCCTTGATTTCTTCTTCTATACAATGGATGTCGTGGAAAGACTTGACTGAGATATTATCAATAATAAATAACATTGTAAATGGGGAGAATACCTTTGTATCAGAGTAAGGAAAGTAATGATTAGTCGTAATTTTATTATAAACCTTGTATTTATAGCAGGAAACCCTCCTCTGAGCATTTAATGGGTTTACAAGAATGTTTAGTTTCAGTGTAATTGAAATGTTTTGACTAGGATCAAAATAGATAGCTTTTTACCTTGATGTGTCACCACAGGGTCTATGTGACATCACCACGCAGGCGAGGATGGGACAGTTTGAAAGAAATGAACAAGGAACCTGCACCAGTGTGGCCAGTATGGCACTGGATGATAGTGTCACTCACCAGTCTTAAACCTCAGTTGATGAGACATGCTGGCCTGGATCCAAGCATCTCTGCAATTTGATCAGACAAAGATGATGGACAGCTATGCTCAGGGGCATAGCATGTCCTCTCAGCTTACAGATATATTATTCTCCTGGCTCCATTGCCTCAAAGGAAGTTCCAAGCCCAGCTAGAACACCAGTGTATCCAGAACTTCAAAACACTACCAGCAGGTTTCACAAGGAGGGGTGTTGACAGCATAATTTCTACAGACAAGTTAGTAAAAGGAAAGTTTCAGGGCAATTTTGAATTTGTTCAGTGGCTTAAGTTTTTTTTTTTTTTTAATGTGAACTATGATGAAAAACATTATGATGTGTAACTGCTTGACAAGGTCAAGAAACCGCAATGGCTCCTTCCCTTGTGGCCTCAGCTTTGAATACATGGAAGAAGCCTTTCAGCTCTCGCAGGGCAACACCACAGATCATTTCAACGCGAAGAGCTGCCACAGTTCCTAAGCTGGTCCTGGAGGGCTAGCAAAGAACTCGAGTGTAGGCAGCCAGGATGTCAAACCAGCCAAATGGATGCAGCCAGTCAAAGAGAAGTTTCCTGCCAAAGACAGTCAGAAAGCTAAGGGACATTACATAGATATGCCAGGAGAATGTTAGGGTGTGACCCATATTGGAGAGGACTGCAGGCATCTACCATGTTCCAGATGAAGCCTTTGTGATACTCAATGAAGGGGACCCACAGGAGGAAGCAGCAGGAATATCCTGACCCAGCAGTAAAAGTCTTCATTTTGAATCCTGTGCTTAACTCTGAAACACTCCTTTTAATTACTCTTCATAAGCAAACCTGAACTTCTCACACTGCAGTTTACGGAAGTTCTGTATCCTTCAAAACGATGTGTAAAAGGGCAGCATTGGCGTCTCGTTTGTTCACTGGGGAACGAAGAGGCTGTGGCAGGGAGAAGGCTCACTGTATAGCTGCTGGCCGTACTGACTGACAGTGAAAATGGCTTTATGTAGTACGTCAAGGTGCCAACCACCGTAGAGAAATGTCAAAAAGACTAAACTGAACTTTAAGCTAGTGTGAAATCTTGGCAGAAGCCATTTTGATAACTAATTACCTCAAGAGAATTTATAAAAATGATTCCATATCTCAAAATATAAAATGTAACATGGCAGATTTTCTGTGCCTGACATTGTCTGGGAAGGAAGGGCATGACCTCAGAACCTTTGGGACCTGGGGTCATACACAGCCTTCCAGAGCCACATGAAGCCACAGGGGCCTGGTTTATGGCTCAAAAGAAAGTGTTCGAAGTTCCTCTGGAAAGCCATTTGGTGTCCTTCATCAGGGGCATTCCTGTTCACCCACAAGTGGCATGGTTGCCTGGGTGGAGAGAGAGTGTGTGTCAGTCCTTGAGATGGGTGAAATGAAGAGCTGTTTTTGTTGAATTTTCTTCTGGTGATTTTTCTTTTCCAACTAGTCTTGAAATTTCTATGCATTATACTTCTAGGTAAGTGAAGTAAGTATGTCTAGGTGTGACAGTGTTAGTTGCTGTTGTTTAATCTAGCAGTGATTTGAGGGACTTGCCCACATATCTGTTATGTGGATGGGTGATGTGTCTCATTTCCCTGCCTTTTAAATTCCCACTGAACACGTATCTCTTTTCCACTTCCCTTGTCTTTCTGGGTCCTTCATTTTGCTGCCAAGTGTTGGAAGTACAGCAGGCAGGTAGTCCTGCTCTTAAGTCCCTGCAGGAACTGGTCTGGGGGAAGAGGATAGTCAGTGAAGGCCATCAGCATCAGGCTCTACAAGGCTGGGGCATTTATTTGCTGTGCATTTTTCTCCATTGTTTACCAAATGCTTTGCCAGGGCACTAATATCTTAGAAATAAAATGTAGTGGTGTATTTCTACATACATACAGTACCATGTCTGAATTAACACTTGATACATCAAAGATTTCATTCAACTCTCACTCATGTGCTTCCCCACAACCTATTCAGTTCCTTTGTTTGGCATAATTCTGCAAAATGTGTGCTATCCACAACTGGAATTGTTCAGCTCCTGGTGTATTAGTATTGATTTGTTTCTATTGGTAGCTTGTCCTCAATTCTGAGTAGAAAACAAGTATTTTGCAACAGAATTGTTGTGCAGTACATGCTGTGTGTGGAATTCAGAGGAAAGACCAGATTCAGCAATTATAGTGTTCCTCGCTCCCCACTGTAGCCAAGGAAAGCCAGTCATCAGCCATTCTCAAATGACAATGATGTCACTTCTCCCCCATGGCCCTTTAAACCTTTGTGGCCCCCAAATTGCTTTTTAGTAGGAATCCATTTACTACCTGGCCTTTCCTGACAGGATTTTTGTTTTCTAGTTTGCGCAGTTTCTAATCAAAAGTCTATAGTTCAAGAGGAAAAACCAGCACTAAAACAGATTGGTGCCTGGCCAATGAGAGTTGAAGATCAAGAACGGCAAGGACCCAAAGCAAGACCATGGGATTGGGGTAGGGCAGGGGACCAGTGACTTTGATGGAATTGCACATACCGACTGTAGACAGGGAACCAAAGAAAGAGGGAGTCAAAACTAGCCCCAGGATCCTGATTACTGAGTGCATGGTAAGACAAGGACCCTGTGGAGATGGGGGTAGGGATGTGCCATGGGATGTCTTTCTGTATGCTGTGAATATGTGTTACTCCCATTGGCTAATAAATAAAGCTACATTGGCCTATGGCGGGGTAGGATAGGGCTGGGTGGGAAAAGACAGCTAGTGAAAGGGGAAAGGAGAAAGGAGAGTCAGGAGAGATGCCAGCCCACTGCCGAAGGAGCAGCAAGACACTGGCAGACTGGTAACGCCACGGCCATGTGGCAACATATAGATTAATAGAAATGGGTTGAGTTAAGTTACAAGAGCTAACTAGCAATAATCCTGACCTGTAGGCCATATAATTTGCAATTAATATTAATCCTCTGAGTGATTATTTTATAAGCAGCTGTGGGACCTCAGGGCGAGGGGGACCAGAGAAACTTACGGCTATAGGAATGAGAACTGCAACTTAGCTATTTTGAAGTTGAGGTGCTGGTGAGACACTGAGGCAGGTGTCCACTGGAGATAACTACAAAGAAATGGAGACAAGGCTCTGCTCTAGACGGGACCCGTGCTGGAACTGAAGGAAAATTGTCTTCAGAGCAAGAGCAAGGACAAGAATGCCGAGGCTCTAACCTCTGGCTTACTCCACAACTGTGGTTGAGAGCCCCACAGAGTCAGGATGCTTCCCAACACAGCACCATACAACCCATTTCCCACTAGATTCAGACATATTCTTCTACTCCCCAGCCTTCTAGGGTTGAATGTTTGCCAAATATTGACCTGAGACACCCAAAAGAAACATCTAAAACTCATGACCCAGATAATACTTACATAATAAATACGGATAGAATTGAAAATGTTTCTAACTTGGGAGTCCTATATCGAATATCCTTTTAAGAGGCATCATTTAAAATTCCAAAGTTCCTTTCCATGGGAAAAGCTGAGATGGAAACAAGGAGTGAAATGAAACATTGTTGGTGTTACTTTCTAAGAAACCAGATTGCATAGAACAGAACCCGGAAATAAAGGCTGGAGGGGAAGTAACTAATAGCAAAGTTGGGGATCTACAACCTACAATCTACAGCTTTGGTGATCTTTCATAACCTGGACCAATCCATCCCTCCACAGCAGGAGGAAAGGGGTTTGGAACCAGACTCATATTCTATTATTGTCTTATAGTATTACAAATAATATAGATTCTTATCAGAAAACACAGATAGCAGGATGGCAAAATAAGGTTTTGTGAACATTCATAGTTTCCACATCCGAAGATGTAAACACTTCTCTAAATAGTTTTTGCATTAATTCTAGACAGAGATAAAGATCACAGATATAGGTAATAGGTTGTAGTTATCAATACTGGTGTTTGTTTCTGTCTGGATGTAAAATGCTCCACACTGGCTTTTGTGATAGAACACTAGGTAACCAGCTGGTGACCCTGTTTTGAGAACCTGTAGGACCTTTTGGAAATGAGCCCTAGATAGACTACACTAGACCATAGATGGAGGGTTTGAGGGTTCTGGGCCAACTCCTCTTCTGCCAGAGATCTCTACTTCTGGATCCAGTGAGATATAAAGAGCCATGCCACAAGATCCCACCACCTTGGAGGATGCTGCCCTTCACCATTTTTTCCTCGCCTAAATGTTAATGTCCATTATTGTATCCCTGAGCAGACAGCCAAAACAAAGCTCCCATCCTTTGAATTGCTTCTACTAAATATTTGGTCATAACAACAAAAGAAACTAATGTGTTTGTGGATATAAATACAGAGACAGTTATGTTTGTACATGACTGTTGGCAAAGTTACTGCACACGGCTACAGAAACTGTCCAGCACGAGTGTTATTTTATTTTACTGGGTGGAAAGGCATATACTGATTCATGATCTGCCTTTTGCAAATTAAGACCTACCTTACTTCATAACAAATCCTTCCCCACTTAGGGTTGAAATCCCCCTTGGGTGTTCCCCACCAGGCCAGCCCTCTCTCCTCTCTGTGGCTCTCCAGTGAGCCATTCCTCTGTGGGTAACCCAGTCCAGGAAGACCTCAGATTTTCCTACCACAAAGAACTGGCTGAGCCTTGTGTTTGGGCCGAAGGGAACAAGGTCTACTAATGGCATGCCAGTACATTCAAGCAGCCGCTGTGATTTCCTCTTACCCTCTTGGACTCAGGCATGACCTGGAACGTCATTCCCAGTGGCAAATAGCCTTCCCAAAATGGGATTGGTTGGGGTCTTGGATGGGATGACAAAAATACTACTATGAACAGATCATAGTTGACCGTGTTATTTATACAGCTTAAGGCATGAGAACCAATCCTTGACACAACTCTTGGAGGCAAATTTTGCCATTATTCCGGTTTACACATGAGGAACCCAGGGCTTAAAGAGGCATCTGAAGTTTGGCGCAAGTCAAAGGTCACCAACTCCTTACTGGGAATAGTGCTGCACAGCCTCTGTGTGGGGGACTTTCTCACAGGGGGATTGGGAAAAACCCATAGCATGAACCTATCTAGGCCCTAAATTTTTTCTCAAGGTTTCAGTTCTTTCTGGCTAAGAAGGGACTATTAGCAGCTCTGGAAAAGGATCTTGGGCAAGCAGGTTAGAAGCTTGTCTACCGCTCACAAGTGTGAGTCCACAGAGGCTTATGAGATGGGCTTCATAAGCTTAAAATGGCATCCTTCTTCCCAGAATGACTGAGAAGTTCAGCTCCATTTGATAACAATCAGATACAGATCCTTTATATCTGATGATGCAAGTGCTCCTCTTCCGGGTGCTACTTTCCACATAGAGGTGGCTGTACTTTGCCTATCTGGAGCACTCCTTCCCTCTAGGGAGCACTTGGCAATTACACTGAAAGACTCTGGGTCAAGCTCATGTGTAAATTTATTCTGATATTGCTGAAATAGGTTGGTTCACAGCAAAAGGCTTCCTGTTCCTAGAGATAATTCTTCTTTGTTGGATATCTTCTGAAGTTCAATTTTTATTAATGTTTCTGATATCCTTCCTCCTGTCCTATCTGGGGATTGTTGACAGACTGAGATTGGACCCCATTGTTCCATGTTTGTGTAAGTGTGGACCTTGTTCTCTTAAATCCTGGTTTGATAAGGAGTAACAGGAAATTTTAAACATATTAAATAAAGAGTAGAAGTCTGGGGTAGCTCTGTAATGCAGTATCCAAAATGGAGTCTTGAAGCATGGAGCACACTTAAGTCACAAATATTCTTATCACTTGCCCCAAATTCATGTAATAATTATTCCATGAGGAGGTTTCTGTGATTCAATTATAAGGGTAGATGTTGGGACATACTTATCTAAGCCAGGGCATTAAAGAGGAGGGTGAAGAAGGGCAGGTAACAGGTGACACATGACATCACCATTCTCTCGACATTGTATAATCCTGTGGAAGTGGCCTCAGCAACACAGAGCTAAATATAGGTCAAGAGAGGAGTAGCTTTTCCACTGTGGTGATAAGGAGGTGAAGTGGTGAGGAGTATTCACAAAACAGAGTCCTTCTGTTTCAGATGTATCATATGAGGTGGCCTTGGTTGTTCTTATGGGATCAGGGGGCAGCAGTGTCCGCAAAGGCAGCTTCAGAGAGTAGAGAAAGCTCATCGACGTGAAGAATGAGACTAGAGATGGGCAGATTTTTAAATGACACGTGTTACCAAAGGACAGGGTGGTGCTGAAGGGTTCCGATTGTTTAGGGGCAACAATGCATAGTGAAATGGCAGGTTGAAAATAGCACCTAACCAGGCTGGCCTCAGCTGGAGAGTGGGAAGGCAGGTGCAGCAGAAAGACAATGGAGAGTGGTGGATTCATGCCCAGTTTGGATAAGAAA
Source organism: Peromyscus attwateri (assembly GCA_902168425.1). NCBI lineage: Eukaryota > Metazoa > Chordata > Mammalia > Rodentia > Cricetidae > Peromyscus > Peromyscus attwateri. Next base: position 13,319 of record CABHPP010135174.1, on the reverse strand, counting down.
GGAACCAAAGCCACGGCTAAGGATTATCAATCAGGAAAGAGGGCAGGACTGAGGACCTGGTACGCTGGAAGGAAAAACGTGAGTTATAAGCGCAGTGGGAATATGGACAGTAGAGAGCAGAGGGTTAGAAGTTGATAAGCAATTATAAATCACAGCACAATGTGCTAGAGGAGATAAAGCTTAAGTTGTTCAAACCCAAAGTGAACTTACCAAATGGGGGGAAAGAAAAACATGAGATAGAGATGCCAACATGTGGAAGTGAGTTTATTGATTTCTGGCATCAAAAATGCCTATGATGATGCCAGTGGCTTTTTCTCTGGTAACATCCTGTCCTTATTTTGACGTTAGAGGTCAATTCCAATGCTTGAAGAACAAGAAAGAGAACAAATAAATGTCTAGACAGAAACCTGAAAATCACCATTGGGTGCAGAAAATGGCCAAATCCCTGTGGCCATCCTAACTTCTTCATGTTATTGACAAGGTGTACTTGTCTCATCTACTTCTTTGATATCCATTCCTTGATGGGAAGTCTGTGACTTACTGTCTGGGTATCCTATCCCAAATGCTCACACAGTGTCATGGATCAATAACTCTGTTGAATAGTTCCCCTACACCCTCAGGTGTTCATATTCTGTTTGTATAAAAGCTTGTGTTGATGCTTAGATGTCCATATAGTAATTGTACCTGTGCTGTTTTGATCTCCTTACAAAGCCAGAAGGTTTGGATTGCTTGAGAGACTAGGTTTGGATAATGGAAACAGGGACAAACCTCCTGTAGGCTCCAAACATCCTCCTTCAGTGTAGGTCTCAGAACACAACCAATGGCAGCAAATCCCACGTTAGAGAGCTGGCTTCCCACCTCCCAGATAATCTGCTCTGACCCCTAACAGCGAGAGACAACAGAGTCAGGATCACATTAAACCACAAACCTATCCATGCACCCTGGACCCTCCACACATACCCAGGGTCTCATCAGACCCTTCACCTTAAGATTAATTTACTACATATTTGTGTTCTTGTGAAGGCAAGCACTTGAATTAATTCATAAATAATTTACTTCCTAGTTGGGAGGTATTCACTATATTGTAGGATAATGTGTTCCTAATGCTGGTGATTTCTAATCCAGAAATGAGAAGTGATGTGGTTTTTTTATAGCATTCCGCTGACTGTTCCTAGCCAACCTCTGAAATTGTTGAAGGATTGGGAACACTTCCACTTAGTGAAGGGACATTGTGACAAAAAGGCCAAATTCTTGTAAACACTGGAAGGGCAGGCCTGGGTTGGACCGGGCCAGGCCATCTTCTCCTTGGTAAGCTCTGTGTTTGGGAAGGAGAGAGAGGAGTAATAGGGTAGGGGTAAGCCCTGGAGCATACATCAAGATTGAGGATTTGACAATACATATTTTTGGTGGCCATCTGGGGATTAAATTAACATATTTAAAGTTCAAAAGGGAATAGAAATTCATTACCAGAATGGGAGAGGTCATTTTTTTCCTGGATCACTACCAAGCAGAAAATTGAGAACAGGATTTGTTGCAGTAAAAACCCAAAGGGATTGTTTTTTCCTTCAAGGAAGCCAACAGATGTTTTCATTCTTTTTAGAGCAACTCTCGGTTAACCAGCACTTGGACACTAAGATTTTTGGGTTATTTTGCTTTTCCTTTTTATTTCACAAAGCCTGAAAAAGCATCTCTCTAGTGCTTGAGGAATTTTTCTGTTTGTTAGACTGTCTACCACCCCACCGGTTGATCAGAGCAAATTATGTTTATTTCCTCTTTATCAACTTTTCCTGAGTTTCTTCTCACGTTCTTTTCCTCTTCCCACAATACTCTTACATGACCTTCTTGTGCCAGCATGGGGGTGAGTCCTTAGAATGCCACACTCTCCTTCCCCATCTCCGGTGCCAGGTTATTCCCAAGCAACCACCACAAGCACCCCCCTTCATGTGGTACAACACGGGACAATTGGAATAATGTTTATTTTCTAACTTAAAGGATTAAAACATATATATATCACCAAAGACAGCATTGCCATTCAGTTGCAGTTCTTAATCAAAAACCTCAAGTCCCAAGATCATATATGTAATCCAAACCTCATGTAATCTATACCTCCCTATGAGAAGGAGGGAAAGACACCTACTGTATCAGGCCTTTGTACATCATTACTTCATTTAATTTCTCTGTAATTCGAGCAGGCTAGCACTAGCCTCGTTATGTAGATGATGACATTAACATGTAAATAGATCACTAGCTCTACATCACACAGTTGGTGTCCTCTGCCTACAGTGCATCTCAGCACTGCCTGGCACCAAAGCCTTCTTTGTATTACACCTCTACCCCCTCACTCAAGAGAGGATGTACCACAGCTTCAAATGCTGTTCAACCAACTTTATTTGCAAGTTGGTTTTTATGCGACTTTTAAGTGACGGTGGATGTCAGGAATCAACCAGTTTCCAAGCTTTTGAAATGATGACCATGGTGGTGTCAATCAGAAAGAAACTTGGAATAAATACAGAAGAATGAACGGCGTCTGACCGTGTCTACATTTGACTGCTGGCAGATGTAGATTTGATACAGAATCCAGAAGTGAGGGAGTGTGGACTTTGTATGACCTGGAGCATGCGTAATTAGGAGCACTATATAGAACTGAGCCCAAGATTGCTGAGGGTAACGATGAGTCAGAAGAGAAAGGAAGGGGAAATTCAGCCAGCTGACCTTTGCTCCTGGGGAAACTGCTGATGGTACAAATTGTGATGTCTCCCGTGACACCTTCCCCGAAAATACGGACAGTTGGGTTGGATGAGGAAACTGAAGACAAAAAAAAAAAAAAATTGAATAAACTTATCAACCAGGGACCAGTCCTGTCCCCAGCCTTGTTCATTTATCTGTTTTAGTTTTTTTTTTTTTTTTTGGGGGGGGGGGTTGTTTTTTTTTTTATTTTTTTTTTTTTTTTTTTTTTTTTGGGGGGGGGGCGTTCATTTTAGTTTTTGCTTTTTGTTTGTTTGTTTTGATTTTGGTTTGGGGTTTTTTGGGAGGGTTGTTTGGGTTTGGTTTTGATTTTTTTTTTTTTTTTGAGACTGGGTCTCTCTGTGTAGCCCTGGCTATCCTGGAACCCACTCTGTAGACCAGGCTGGCTTCAAACTCAGATGCCTCTGCCTCTGCCTCTGCCTCTGCCTCTGTAGTGCTGAGATTAAAGGCACGTGCCACCATGCCTGGTACTGTTTGATGATTTGCCTACTGCTGATACCAAACATCAGTCGTTGAAGATTCACTGGGCTTATCCGGTGCTGTGTTTTATTTAGTTACCTGATTTAATCATCATCATAACACTTCATAACAACATCGTTATTCTAATTTTGCACAGCAGGAAATCAGTTCTTAAAAGGATCAGGCAATTTTACCCAAGGTTAAATAAATGGCAGAGAAAGAAGAAAACTCATGTGCATTGGCTCTATCGAAACTTCGTTAACTTTCACCACGTTTCAGAAAAAGGCACAAAGTGTACTATAGTCACATAAATGTTTTTCCAGAAAAATTAAGATCTTCAACCAGTATCAGCAGTCTTACCCAGATCCTGTAAATTGTTAACAGGAAAGCAGAGCTTCACACCCCACTGCCACCACGATGCCCACACGCTGGGTTTTGTCTCCCTGCCTTTTCCTTAGAGGTCGACACAACTGGCCTTAAAATCTTAAAAGTACAATCTAGGCGAAGTGCAACCCAAGCTTTGCACTGACAGTTTCTGCTGTCATCTTGTACAGCTTACATTCAAATTCATCCTCTTGGTATGACCCTCCAAAGGCCCGACTTTATAACCCGACAGTGAAACCAGATCTGAAGAATGAGAGAAGCTGGGAAATCAACCGCATAGAGCAACTCCTAACCTTAGCTTTTTAAACGCGTTGGTTCTTCCCTGAGGATTTCTCTTTTTGTGTTTTTTGGTTTTTTTTTTTTTTTTTTTTTTTTCTTTCCTCACATGTTTCTAAAAATGTCCTCCAATGGAACAATTGAGCCTGGCCCTTTGTCTCTCTTTCCTACCTGGAGCCGCAAGACTCCAGTGTTGGCTTGCCATGAGTAAGCCCCGCCCCCTGCCCAAAGCCCCCTAACCTGTTCTAACACTTACCCTACAGGCCTTGCGCTCTCTTCTACCTCCCTTGCCCTTTCTCCCTTTCCACAAGAACAGGGCGAAGATTCAAAGATACCATCCTGGACAGAAAATCTACCACATTCCAAGCCCTCCCAATCTTACACTCTATTTCTTTTTCTCTAAGGATACCAAGTTTTCAGAGAACTAACTCCATGTAAATATTTTTCTGAAACTACCAAATCACAAGTAAACTACACTTTAATGTTTAAAGCTAAAGAATAAAACAAAACAACAACGAAAAATCTTACATCTCAGAAACTGGAATCCATCTCCCTAACTAATGAAACAAAGGAGAAATCCAACCATAAATTGAGAATGAGGCTAACGCGCTGTGTAGTGGAATCCATAATAACTGAGGCAAGACTGACTGAAAATTAATATTACATTGTTAAACGGAAAACTTTAGACCCAGCCACTTCAGCGGAGTTTCTTGGAGCATTAAAAGCTCTGTGATTCAGGCAGCTTAGATTGAGAGAGCTGTAGAGAGTTCCAGTTAGCAGTGTGAGCAATAGACTTTTAAAGGCAATTGGGAAGCAAACCATATTGCGTGAGTGCCTGCAGCAGCTCACCATGGACCTTATTTGCTGTCATCTAGTGAAAGTCTCAAGACAAAAGATATTTGTTGCTTTCTCATTGGCTAAGCTTAAGCTTTGGTTTATTGTTTATACCCCAATATGTTTGTTTGCATACAGATGAACCTAAAATATTAGAGAACTCTCAGCCCAATGTCCACCCAATTAATCAATTTAATAAGGTACATAAGAAAGAAAGAACTACTTTAAAAGCTTAAGAAATGATCTACAAAGAAACCCAAGCAAAGATATAAAAGTATCAGTTGATTAATTATAAACCCAAAGTATGATAAAACCAAGAATCATATCTAAGAATAAGAAACTCAATGGAAGAGAGAAACCGATAGCTAATCATATCAAGACCAAACTAAAGTAAGCAAAAGTAAAAACGCAGGGACAGAGAAAATGGAAACAATCAGAACTACAAAGGAAATACGAACAATAATACAGTCAACTATAGGTAAGTCAAAAATGAGCCCTGGGTGAAATGTGTGGTCCTTCAGAACTGACTCCAGAGGAAAGGGTAAAATTCCAATAGACTGATTTCCCATACATAGAAATGCAAATACCTGCTAAAGCATTGTTTCATAAAACATCTCCATTCACATTTCTGAGACCTTTTTTGTTCCATTATGAGTATTTGCTAATTAATTAATTAATTTGCTATTAATTAATTTGCTACTGAAGTTTCCTTTTCCATAATAGTATAGTATAAAATTCAACCATAAAATCTAATCTTGGCCTGTTATTTTTTTTTCATTCAGGAATTCATGACTAAAATGATCTTAAAGTCATATAGAGAAAATAAAGATTAGTTGAATAATGATATTGGGGGAACTCTAAATAATGCCTTATCAATGCTATATTGAAATATTTTAAGAAGGAATGAAATCTATTAACATGAAAAGTTCATAAAAATACTAAAAAGATAGAATGTTTATTTAACAAGAACATGAAATATGTCCTTAAGTATGAAATAAGTCTAGAAATGGTATTTAAAAATTGAAAAATTAGAACATAAAAGTCAAATTTTCCAAATAAAAAACATATCACAAGAAAGAGAAATAGAAAATTTATTAATCAGATAAAATATGTAACAAGGGGCTAACTTCTATATACTTAGTTATTAAAAATCTGTTTTCCCGAAATTAAACTATGCATTTGAAACCATCAAAGACAGTTCCCTTTTTAAAAATATGCAATAGGCTCCTAAACCCTTAAGAGGACCTTGTTTCTCATTCATCACAGACATGTGAATTCAATGATCATGCAAACTGTCTTGTTAGCACATATGCTGTGAATGTATGGAGAAATAACCACTCTGGCATGTGTTTTGATAGTATATAAATTACCATAACCTTTGGGATAGCAATGTACTAGTAATAACAACAAGAGCAAAATGAAATGAACATAGCAGGAAAAAGTCAAATATGAAATCGATATTAATAGTTGACAGTAGTGAAAAATTACTGGGAATAATCTAAATATCTATCATTAGGGAACTGGTTAAATACAGCATGAAATACTCAAATATGGAACGCCATGTAAGCATTGAAAGAAAACAAGGCAGTTTGTTGTTAAGTGAAACCCAGAAAGATAAAACTAACATATTACATAAACATAATTTTAGGGGTAAAATAACAGTGACTTTTATTAACTATATTCAATGAGGAAAGTTTCCTACCCTTGGAGAAAAATTTAGAAACTTTTCTGATCACTCAATAAGAACACAATTTTACAGCGACACCACCCACCGATCAGGGAACATGAGCCCACTGTCACAATAGCGGCAAGTCTGTTACGGAGTAACCAACGGCTTTCTGATTGATTTGAGACCCCACTTTACTGCAGGGAATTCACTTCTGGGGTTGTAAAAGCTTGCAGCTGGGGAGGTCCTAGGGCAGCTACTGCTGTTCTTTTGCTAAATAGACACAATAGGATCACCAATTTGCCTTCTAAATAGCGATGTCTACACCCATAGATTTGCGCAGCTGCCAACTCTGCTGCATTTTGAAGTGCTCAGACTTGACCACAGAGACTCATAATTGGTCCAAGAAAGTGAATGAATGATGGTTAAATGCCCAGTCATAACTGGGATAGCTATTTCACCCCCTCCAAGGCTCATGGAACATTACAGAAGAAGGGGTGGAAAGAATGTAAACGCCAGAGGAAGATTTCTGGATGTGACAGTTGGCCTTTACCTATTGACCTCTCTCTCTCTAACCACACATTTGATTTTAAATTAATTAAGTAACTGGCTGTTGTATATTCAGAAACCTTTTATTGTTGCTATAGTTTGTGACCCTTACTTACCTCTTATTACATGACCTACCATTGGGTTACAACTCAGTTTTTAAAACTGGCACTATGTAATATTTTTATTAAGATTATGGACCTTAAAAGATGGATAAAATTGGTTTCAATCACTTACCTCAACTTACTATTTCTGAAACCTAGAAAAAGTAACAAAACTTCCCTTGGCTTTCCTTAAAGAGCTGTAAAGTGGACCAGTGAGATACCCTAGCTCCAGTAATGAGTGAAGCATGAGTACCATCATCTTCAACACCTTCATCATCTGCTATGAGTACCATCATCTTCAACACCTTCATCATCATTAGCCAATGATTCCCAGGAGAGGTGCTATACTTCCTCTTCATTTTTACCTTGGATAATGGTATATCGTGATATTAAAAAGAAGAAAGTATCAATCAAGTCATTGAGTTTGCCATCTGAAGCACCTTATAAACCTGAACCAACAAAGAAAGGAAAGACAAGATGATAATGAGGAAAATCCAGCCCACTGATGCTCCTTGTGGCCCAACCTCTTGAAAAGCACATAGCCAGAATGTCCCCCAGTGTCACAGCTAACAAAAATATTTTTGCCAGTTGGCTTTATTTTCCAGATGTTTTTTTAAAGATGTGCTATTGAAACAGCCAATCCATTTCTGAATTTAAAAAAAGGAAAAAGAAAAAGAAAAGAAAAACTTGAGGCAGTACTCAAAGTGTCAACTAATTAAATCCAAATTGCAGCTGAACGTTTTGAAATGTATGCATCACACCCGTAGATACTGAGAATATTTATTAGAAATGGAATTTCCATGGCTGTGAAAGGACATGAATGTCACAGGAATGAACTAACTTGTACACATTTGTAAAACACTTGCAAGATCTTCCCTCATGAGGGACAGGATAAAATGGCATAAATAATGTGCTTTCCAACAGCGTGCTCAGAAAAGGCACTCTGCACAGGAGGCAGAAAACCACTAGCATGATGCTCCCATCTCTGCTATCAGCTTTGTGATGCATCCAAATTTGCTTTTCTTTTTTGTGTAAATTAGGCCCTTGTCCTGTGGGATTCATCCTTCGTAAATAATGCTTTTGAAACTGAGTTTGGAGGCCTGCAAGATGGCTCAGTGGATAAAATACCTTCCACCAGTCCTAACGACTGAAATTTGATCCCCAGAACCCACATAGTGGAAGGTGATAACCAACTCCTGAAGGTTGTCCTCTGACCTCCACATACACACTCACACACACACACACACGCAAAACCATGAATAAATTAAATGTAATTTTTATTTAAAAAAAAAAAAGCTGAGTGTGGACCGGAAGAGATGACATCACCACTGAGGGCATTGCCGCATGAAGCTTGCATTTTTCTCAGTGCAGATACTGTTGTCAGAGTGTTGTGTCTGCATCTCTCAGCTCATGCCACCATCTTGGTTTGTCTAAACCACTAACTCCCCTTAGAACATGTCAGCATGATAGAAAGAGACAAAATAATGTCTTGGTATCATCACAAATTATAATTTCAGCCTCAGAGACTTCAGGGCCCCACACAGTACACCTTGAGAACTATGTGTCTATGACGATCCATACACTGCACACAGTTAGAATAGCAGAAAATACACCTTCTGGTAGTTATGCACATTGTAGACCCACCTCGTCAAACTAGAATTTAGGATATCCCAAGAAACACACATAGCTTTCCAGGAAAAAACTCCCGCTACCACCAAGACTGTTAAAAGATATGGTTATCCCTTTAACAAGAACCTCAGAAGTGAGAAATGTTTCCAAAATGTCTTCATTTCTATTAGGAAGTTGGCTTTGGGACCTTTCCTTTTATCTTTTTTTGCACAGTTATCCTAGACATTCCTGGAGTAATGAGTTTCAGAACCTGTGTGTCAGCATGGCTTTCTGGGATTTGTACCAAATGTGACTTCCCCACCTCCTCAAACTGTGGATTCCAGTTCCAAGGGTTTGGTAAAGAGGTATGCATTCAGTTAACTGCCAGTGTGGGGCTTTGCACACATTAGGCTCTCAGTAAGTGTCTGTTGACTATAAAATTTAACTGGCTTAATCCCTTTTATAATCTTGATAGTTTTATGATCTTATAATACGGTTCTCTCTTCATATAGCTACACTGAAGACAGCTACTCTTTAGACCCTAGGCATTTGGAAGCCAAAGAAAGACTTTCTGTTGAAAGCAGGAAAGTTAAGGAAGTTGCTCCATTCTGAAGACCTAATCTGCTCCCTTCCCCCAAGGACTGTCCCAGGGCAGCTGGCACCCTCACTACCCATGCATCAGTCCAGCCACTGAAGGAATCTCTCAAGACATATTATGCACCCAGGATAAGAAGTAAAGATAGAAGCTGTTGGAGCTTCTGAAAAAACAGACAGACCTTGTATCCAGAAAGGCCTGCTATTTCACACTCCTCGGCTGAGGCACACAGGAGCCAACAGAAGATGGTATTGCCCAGGGGAAAAGAAACAAGGAGAGTCACGAGATTTCCCAGGGTAGGATGGGAGTCCTGAGATAGCAACACTTCAGCAAATCCTTCTGGGACTGGAAGATGGATTTGACAGGAGAAGAACTTCTGGACGAACTTGATAATATAGAGTGACATTCTAGAAACAAATACAGTCGGGGATAACTTACGGTTGAGCGTAAAAGATGCAGTTAGCGCGACAAGGTACAGTCCTGGTATGAAGGTTGAAAGCCATCAATTTTTATTTTTCATTGATGTAATTTGAGATAAAACTAAATTGTAAGCTCATAATTTCATATGGTTTATAATGAAAAAGAATTAGCCCCCTCTAACCAGTTAATCAAGAAATAAAACACATTCACTGTGAGCTTTGTGACTTAACTGAAAGTAACATTTATAGGAACCTGTGACTGCCATCACTAGACTTTGATGTAGCCAAGAGCTGGAAATGTTTATGCTGGGAGGTTGGAGTTAGAGAAACTTCAAATGTGGCAGCGTTTATAGGGCTAGCAACGTAAAGCCTAAGTCCCTATCTAGTAGACAAAACAAGTCCATGCCAAGAAGCTTAAGTGTAGGTGTGTCCTTCAGGAAATAGAAGTTAAAGTAAGAAGAGCCTATCATGTTCCAAGTCATTCCTCCAGGTAGTAGAAGTTAGAATGGGCACGTTAGAGGGGATGAACTATGGGTTTTCATTTATGGAGCCTGTGGAAACATACACTTAAAGGTTCGTGATTTTCCCACAAATCATATCAATAAAATTAAAATAGTGGCTTTTGATCTTCATCCAAGGACCACACCCTGTCATCAGTCCCTCTCGTTAAAAACTATCTTTGTATCACCAAAGATGTTTCACTTTCCACAGAGAAGAGCCTGACTGCAAAACCAGACGTTCACCTGAGTGTTTCTGGCAAACCACGCAGTTTGAACTTCCTCTGCAGCCAGAGGAAGCAGCCCCATCCCTAACTTTCTGTGGCTCTGCTCTGACCGGAATGTACCTGCCGACTATCATCTCTCCTTAAATTTCTGCTCTGTGTGTTGAACTAAAAATTGTGTCTAACGTTCACACATACCTGCCTTCTGTGTCCCTTGCCAGGCTGATCTACTCCTTGTGGCTTGATTATGTGATTTGCCCAAAGTTAGATTATCTACCTCTCTATTTCCCCAGCCTTAAGCTATCAGATTTCTACTAACAGCTCAAATCCCATTTCTGTGTGGAAACTGCTCTTGACGCTTTGGGTGGGAGTGATTGGTCCTAGTCAATACCATACATTTTAATGGTCTTTCAACTTCTTGAGAAATATACCATGGACACTATGTTACTTCTGGTTTGTTTTTTGTTGTTGTTGTTGTTGTTGTTGTTGTTTTGTTTTGTTTTGTTTCATTGCAGTAGAAGACAACAAAAACCTGACAGAAACAACCCAGGGGAAAGAAGGTTTATTTTGGCTCACAGTTTCAAAGCCAACAGTCCACTGTTGCAGAGAGGCATCGTAGAGTTTACCGCAGCAGGAGTGTGTGACGGGGCTCCTTGAACTTTTGTGGACAATATACAGAGAGCTTCACCGGAAGTAAGGCCTTCCCAGAACCCTCAAGCTATACTCCTAGCGGCTTATATCCACCCTCCAGGCCTCACATTCTGAAAGTTCCAAAACAGTACCACCACTAGGGACCAAGTGTTTAAACCCGCGATCCTGTGAGGGACATTTCATATTTAAATCATGGCCGATGCAAAATGTGGCAAAATTTGTATGTAGATCAAAGACTAAAACAAGCATCCAAAAATCCACCTCCTCCCACTGAGAGCAATACAGCATTACTTTCCAAACTTGCATCTTGCCGTTCCCACTCCTCAGGAACCTGCTGTCTACAGTTTTTTCTTTTCTTTCTTTTATGATTTTTATCATCTCTATATGTATCACTAAATAACTTCGTAACTTGTTCTTCCTTGAATTTCATATGACTGTAATCCTACCTTGTCTGTGTTTGGTTTTCGTCTGTCACTGTTCTTGAGACTTGGCTATATTGATGCACATAACTGTCAATAATTCTTTGTCATTAGAAGGTGTCCAATTGTCTAAACATACTATGAGTTATTTACAGTTTCCCAGTGTGCCATGAGAGGTGTTGTTAATATTTTTTTATGATGACTTGTACCAGTATACATTCTCATACATTAGTTTACATCTCAGTTTGTGTGTGTGTGTGTGTGTGTGTGTGTGTGTGTGTGTGTGTGTTTCAGATCTCTCTGGAACACGGTATGGTTCTTGGACTGGTAATATTGACATCTAATAATGCAATTCTCAACCCTAACTCCAGACCTACTGGATCAGGGACTCAGCGTGAAGCCCAGCAGTCTCTGCGTCAACCATCCTTCCCAGTAATTCTAATGAACACTTGGATTTGAGAATTTCAGATCTAATGGGCTTGTCCATTCTACTACAATGTTCTCTTCATGTTTATTACATATATTCTGAGCTATACCATTGCATTGCTTAAATGAGAGTTGTGACATCTTTGTGGTAAACTAAAGTTTTTGCAAAGATACAGTGATTCATTTTATTTTAGTAATGCTTTGTTAAAACAGCTCCAGCTCAGTGTATTATGTGATTTACCTATCATCTAATTTTCTATAATGACTTTTAATCTTGCTCTGTACTTGTTTCTGCCAAATGTGGCTCTTGGAAAACAGCATATTGATTTTTTTTTAAAGTTCAGTTTTATAGTCTTGTAATTGGTGGGTTTAGTCCTTCTACATTCTTTACTGAGCTATTCAAAATCACTTCTACTTTTCATATTCTCTTGATACTGATTTTTTTTTTAATTTTCTCCTTTCCTGTTTCTTTGGTTTAATGGAGATATATTTTCCTCTGTCCATTTTTCCTTTTGCTTGCTTTGTAGTTTTAGTGTTTAGCCTCAAAATTTTAACATGTGTTTTTATTTTTAAAAGCCTAAATTTAATTGGCATTTGTATTCTGAAGAGCGGAAAAAGCTTATGGTATTTAAATGTTAAATGGCACTCCAGACATGCTCTTTTAATCAATAACTTTTATGTCCAATTGTTTTTAATCTGTTTTAAACTGGACATTTATTATTATATTATTTTATCTGCTGTTAATGTTTAGATGCCAGACTTTTTTTTAATCACTTGTTATGATATTTCTTTGAAAATCAGGCCTTTGGAGGTCCATTTCCTTTCTCACAAAATTTATCATATAGGAGTTTGCTTAGTGAAGATTTGGAGGTGGGAGATTGTCTAGTTCTTCCTATTTTTAAATGACATTTTGCTGTTTAAACAAATCTATGGTGGGAGTTATTTTGTTGTTGTTTGTTTTTTTGTTGTTTTTTAATCTCTAAAAATGTTAAACCCTTAATCCTGGGTGCTGAAGATACAGCTCGATAGTTGGGCACTTGCCTAACATGCACAGCCCCAAGTCCAGTCGTCACTCCTACAAAGAAAGAAAGAAAATAACGTTCTCCGACCATCTCACTTCCATGTCGCTGGTGAAAACTCCAATGTGAATTGTTTTCCCTTTCCTCTACTCCTTTCTTTCTGAGCACTGTTTTGTTTGTTTGTTTTGTTGCTCTCTAAGTTTCTAGGTTTCGATTTCTCTTAAACATAACCAAACATGTGTTGGGATGCCTGAATCCCAGAACCCGTCTTTTAATAATGATAACAATTCATTTGACAAATTTCCTATCATTTTAACTATTTTTAAAACAATCATTTTCTTTTCAATTATTGCTTCTCGTTTATTCTTCCTATTATCTTTTCTAGCCATCTGGTGACAAGAGATTATCTTACCCCACCTCCAGAGCTCTTCTTTTCTTTTATATTCT
>CABHPP010135173.1:10851-23855 GCA_902168425.1 Peromyscus attwateri | reverse complement strand
CACACACACACACACACACACACACACACACACACACACACACAATGCATGCGTCCTACACGCCAGGCACAGGTGAGTGAGTTCCATCTCTTCTTAGAATAGGAGGGGTTGGTGGCAATTCAGACAACACAGGCTGGGGGCAGCAGAAGCCTTATTCCCCAAGAAGAAGCAACCTTAGCCAGTTTAAACTGGCTATATCCATCTCCTGGAAAGCCCATAACAAAACAGCACAGATTTAAGCAATAAAAATTTCATTTCTCCCAGTACTGGAGATAAGAAGTCCAAATTAAAGTGTTGGTGATGTCGATTCCTTCTGAGGCCCTCTCCTAGGCTTGGAGGTAGCATCTCTCCAGGCATGTTCTTTCCTGGCCTTTCATCTGCATGTAAACACATCTGACGTGTCTTACTTCTCAAAGGATTTTGGTCACACTGGATTAACATCAACTGTAAAAACTTCATTTTAACTTACTCACCTCTTAAAGACTGTCTCTACATACAGTCATGTTCTGACATGTTGAGTGTTAATACTTTCACATATAAGACTTTTCAACTCCTAACAGTTTGGTCAGACAGCACAGAGACTTGTCCCAGCTAGGCAAGCACTCTATGGCTGAGCTACATCCTAGTCCAGATGTAATCTTAATAAAGCCGAAAGATTCATATTAAACTGAAAGCAACACCTTCCACGTTTGCTGACATTTATTCTTCAGCAGGCCCTTGGTCTCTAATATCTATCTGCATGTCACTTTTCTGGGCTTCACAGCAAGCAGTAAAATAGCTAATTCCAAAGCGATTTCATTGCTGTTGAGATGGGTGCTCTGAAGAAGACGTAGGGGTCCTGAAAAAGTGGTAACACGTGGGGCAGATCAAGGCAACTGGACTTAGACGGAGTGGGGCTTCCCTGAAGAGGTGACATTTGGGCCTCATAAATAAGTATCAACTAGACAAGTAACAGCAGACAGGGAATCCAGGCAGGGAATACTGTGTGTGGGAAGGTCCTGAAGTGAAAGGGAGCAATGAATGACAAGCAGGCCAGTGGCTCTGGACTACAGGATGCAAGCTGAAAGTCAGGGAGGATGCTGTAGACTAGGAGACAAAAACCAGGTCAGTTTGCAAGGTACACACTCCAGGCTCTATCCAGGCAAAGAAGGGAAACTATCTCTCCCACCTTCAGCTTGGGCACTGAGAACCAAAGCTCCCCTTTGCTGTGACCATGACCTTGTGTGAGCCCCCATCTTCTCCATCAGCATGGCTGTCTTTATCCAATTCTCAGGAGGTCAGGTAAGCATAATGCAATGCTCATTACCAGAACTCACAAAAGACCCATCCATTCCTTGATAGAAAATACGGTTTACAATGCAACTTCTGATGTCTTTCCTCAAAAATCCACCCACTGGTGTGTCGCTAGTCCTGGTCTGTCGCACTGGGATCCTTATCTAGTCCTAATCAAACGTCCAGCTTTAGAGGATCCTGATGAAATCAAACTGCCTTTTCTCATCATAGCCAACACTGAGCAAGATAGAATTATTGCAAAGTGAGGTTTTTTACATGGTATGACAGTTGGTGTCTTAGGTAGTGTACTAGTACTATAAAGAGACACTATGACCACAGCAACTCTTATAGGAGAAAGAATTTAATTGGGGCTGGCCTACATTCAGAGGTTTAGTCCATTATTGTCATGGCAGGAAACACGGCAGCATGAAGGCAGACATGGTGCTGAAGGTGGCTGAGAGTTCTACATCAGAATCTGCAGGCAGCAGGAAGAGAAACTGGGCCTGGCTTGAGCATTTGTAACTTCAAAGCCCACTCCCAGTGACACACTTCCTCCAACAAGGCTACATCAATTTCAATAAGACCACATCTCCTAATAGTGCCACTCCTAGTGACCAAGCATTCAAATGTATGAGCCTATGGGAGTCTTTTTTTGTTTTGTTTTGTTTTGTTTTGTTTTTCGAGACAGGGTTTCTCTGTGTAGTTTTGGTACCTGTCCTGGATCTCGCCCTGTAGACCAAGCTGGCCTCGAACTCACAGAGATCCACCTGGCTCTGCCTTCTGAGTGCTGGGATTAAAGGCATATGCCAGCACCGCCTGGCGGGAGTCATTCTTATTCAAACTACTACAGTTAGTTTTAACTGTCAACTTGATAGCATCTAGAATCACCTGTGGATAGTCTCAGTGAGGGATTGTCCCAATAAGATTGGCCTCTGGGAATATCTTTTGGGGGTTATTTTGAATAAGGGAACTGAGGTGGGAAGTCCTGCTCACTGTGGGTGGCACCATTCTGTGGGCAGGGGATCCTAAGTAGAGAAAGGAAACAGTGCAAACACACACATCCATTAACTCATTGCTCTCTGCTCTTGCCTGTAGATGTAATGTGACAGCAGTATAGAAGTGAGAGCCACATAAACCCTCTCTCCCTTAAGTTGCTTTGGTTGGGTATTTTATCAGAGCGCTAGGAAAGGAACTAAGGTGTGTGGTACAAAATCATCCCACTTTGTCTTAGCCATGAGTTGTGTTGAGATGTTGGAGGAATGTTTTCCTAAGAGGAATCTGATGAGGGACATGGCAGACATATGTAATGTCTACATAGGGAAGGCCAGGGAGCTGCTAGAAATACAGCACTAGTTAGTGTCCACAGCACTACTGCCTACAACACTTAGGATGTGTGGTGCTTCCATTCAACTCTGGAGACCAAAGGCCAAGGAATGGAGGGGGGATTGAAGAACCCAAAACACCACAGGAAGCCCTGGTCAGCAGGAAGAACTCTACAAAGGTCATGAGTTGGATCCTATGTTGAAGGTCTGGTCTGTAGCCAATGCTGCTCTTGAGATGTAATGGAGATTGAGGAGTTCAGCTAGTTGGGGGAAGTTAATCATGTGAGGGGAGGGAGGCATGCCCTGGAAGGAGTTACATCTGGCTCTCTCCTCTCTCCTTTTTTGCTTTCTGGCTGCTATGACAGAAACACATGTGTCTGTCACACTCTTCTGTCATGACCTTCTTTCTTACTTCAGGCTCAAAATCATGAGCCAGGCTACCATGGATTGAAACTCTGAACCCATGAGCCTAAACATACCTCTTCCTTCTCCTTGGAGACAGAGGCTCACTATCTCACTTTGCAGCTTAAGTTGACCTTGAATTCACGATCCTCCTAAGTGCTGGTATTTCCTGAGTGCCTGATCATGCCCAGCTCACCTTTCCTCCATTGAAGGTCTTTATCTCAGGCGTTTTGTTACAGTGACAGAAAACTAAGTAATGCCATGAACACCGCCCCACACCCACTGTCAATGCCTCTCTCTCCAGCAGGATCCAGGCTCTGAATTCTCTGAGATGTTTTAAAGCCTTTATCTTAACAGGCACACTGGGAACTGCACAGGTTTTTAGTTTTGTCTTTAATCAACTGAAATTGCACCATAATTTTGTTTAGTCATTAAGATGTTCTACAGCACATCTTGGAACAAGAGCCTTAGGAAGGGTTTTCATTAGTCTTCGTCAGTCTTGAACAAGGCACAGTGACAGAATCTCCACAAGGAGAGTGGCAGGGCGTGAAAGCCTGAGCGTCCGCAATCTTTCCACTCCACTGGCTTTTTCTAGACTTCAGAATTGTCAGTTCTCACACCCGTCACCATGTCACACTTGCCTTGCACAGAACAAATTCACCTCAGAGGTCTCACAGTGTCTCCATACGTGTATGGATGGGACTCAAGGCAAAGCCCTTCGAATGGATGGTGTTATCCCCAGGGCAGGCAGGCAGTCTGTTCAGATTTAATTTTTGAAGAAGAAGAAAAAGGTCTCAGTTTTGTCTCTCAGAAGAGGCAACAGTCCATGACAATCCTGAAAGCAACAAAGCCTCCTAGAGAGCAATATCCCAGAATGCATTGTTAGAGACAGACCATCAAAGAATCACCTGAATGGAATGTCCTGCCAGTCTCTTGTCTGGATCTCACAATTCAGGGTATCTAGTCATGTTGGTGTTGGTTTTTAATCGGTGGTGCAATGTTATTCATCAAGTGGTGCTGTTACCATGTGAGAAAAGCCACAAGGTTCGACAAAACCCACTGTAAGAGTTTTATTAGGAGAAGGGAGGGACAGAAGAGAATGTGAGGGGGGGCCCGGACAAGGGGGAGTGTCTGTGATCCTCTTTTTATGCATTCCCCTGCACATGCGCACATGGGCTTACAGAGCTACACCACACATGCGCATAGATTGCATGATCACGCTGTGCACAAATTACATGACAGAAAGCTCTGGGATGACTAAACATCTGAACAGTGCATGTGCAGTCATGTAGCTGGGGAGTGGCCAGGAATTCCAACATTTGGCATCTGTTGCCAGCCAAGTACACAAAACCCAACTCAAGGTACACATGGTGGTGCTTAGCTGCCATCTCAATACTAAGAACACTGAGGCAGGAGACTGCAAGTTTGATGCCAGCCTGGGCTACATAGTCTGAATTAGGAGTTATTACTCAGTGCTCAGGGGCTTAAGGTATAAATGACAATCCTGTTCAAAATAGTCACTGGATGGGTCTGGAGACATGGTTCCAAGGTTAAGAGTGTGTACTGCTCTTGTAGAGGAGCCTAGTTTGGCTCCCTGCACCCATGTAAGTCAGCAGCACCTGTAACACCAGCTCCATGTGATCAGCCACCTGGCCTCCACAGGCATCTGTGTTCAGGTGCACATGCCCAAACACAGACAGATAATTAAAGAAAAACAAAAACCCCTAAAATAATTTCCAGCTATTTCTAATGGTTTCCTTCTTCTCTCAGTTTAAGCTCTAACACAACTGAAATCTTACATAACGTGTTTGTTAGGGACCAGCACACAGTACCGGGTGACTACATGAATGTAGAAAACATAACTCTCATTAACTATTAGAAATCAGAAACTTCAAAGAAGTTCTAGGAGCTGAAGAGACGGCTTAGTTGGGAAAATGATTGCCATGTAAGTGTGAGAACCTCAATATGATTCCTAGGACTCTTGGGAAAAAGTCAGGCATGGCAGCACACTCTTATAATCCCAGTACTGGGGAGGCAGAGATGGAGGATCCCTGGGGCTCACTGGCCAGCCATCCCACCCTACTCAAAGAGTCCCAGGTCAGTGAGAGACCTTGTCCCAATGTTTAAATCTTAAAGTCTCAGAAGACAGAGGTCATGCCAAAGACCCTAGAAACTGATCTAGCTTTTAACAAAGAGAGACACGCTGCCTGTGTCTTGGCCTGGTGTTGGCAAGGCAGAACTCTGACAATGTCTGTGACTCAGTGAACAAGTCTAGGGGCGCCACCTGCCCACCTAGCCATGGCCCCAGCAGTGGAATTGTCCCCACCTTTTACAAGACAGCAAAGTCCCTCACATACTTCATTGCTCACACTGAGTCGGTTGTAAGAAAACCTCTGTTCTGATTTGAGGCCTGAAAACATGGGAGAGAACCAGAAAGAGAAGAGAAACTTCAGGGACTGGGTGTCTAATGTCAGTGTCTCCACCACTAGTAAACTCTGTATCTGCTCTGATAGGCCAGTTAGCAGCAGTTAGCTCCTGTTTCCTCAAAGAACAGTGAAGAAGGGGGTAGGCAGTGAGAGGGTCACAGAACAGGAGGAGGAGGGGAGGGGAGACAGAAGACGCAGTTCCTGTCTATGCTTCCATCCTGTGCAACTTTCCCTCTTGATTTAGTTAGCAGTTCTAAAACCTGAAAATCCAGTGTACACAGACACAAAGACCCCCACACAGACATGGCTCAGTGGGTCTGTATGTGGGTCTCTCTTGCCCCCCAAAAGTTCTTATGTGGAAGGCTTCATTGGTGGGGAGGGGTAATTGAGAGGCAGTAGGACACTTGGGAGGTGGGGCCATGTGGGAAGAAGTTGGGTCATGGGCAATATGTCCTTGAGGATTGTGGGACCCAGTCTCTTCCTGCTTCTTCCATAATGTACCCCATGCCAGAGGTTAAACACATCTCAGTCTCTGAATAGAACCTCTAGTGACATGAGCCAACAGGGACCTTTTCCTCTTCATATTCCTCATCTCAGATATTTAATTGTAGTGACAGAAAGATGATTGACGCCATCTCCTCCCCAAAGACTGTCTCTTCCCTTCTCTTAAGACTCTTTGACAAGGACAAGGAGCCATTTTCCTGGAACATCTTTGTTTATGAGGAACAAGGAACACTTCCTTCATGTGGAGGGAATTTGCCTCCAGGGCCAGACCTGGAGTTGCAGACTTCACACGGTCAGTTGGCCTGTCTGTCCCCAGACCAGAGACAGCCCAGTGACCCCAAAGCTTATTTGTCTCCTCTTATGCCAGACCCCCTACCTATTCTCTTTTCTACCGGACCTTGGCCCTTTGACTTTTGTCCCATATTTGGTTCCCATCACCCTGCAGCCAGGTGTTGAGCACCTTTGGGGCAAGATGCTGAGTCTCGTTCACCTGCATGTGCCATCCACACACACACAACGCTGTGCCCTCCAAATCATCTCTGTCTTTCCGCACAAGACAACCGTACCCTAACTCTGCTGTTTAAATGTTCTTGGTGCCAGACTAGCGACTTAAGCTGAGGTTTCATGGTCTGGCTTCTCTAACATGATAGCCATGCTGTCATGTAGGCAGCTTCAGGGATGGGCGGCATGATGAGTGTGCAGAGTCTGGTCTGCTGTACGGCACAGTCTCCGCCGGTGTTATTAGACACATTTGGCATATTTATCAAACAGAATCATTAACGGGCATCCTCTTTATGGGTGCTGCTCAGCGGTAAATGGATTATGTGAAGTGCTAAGAGGACAGAGGGGGAGGGAGAAAGGCAGATGGACGCCTGCAGGTTTCCTTTGCCACGGCCATTAAGAAGAAAAATTGTCAGCTTGAGTTTGGGGTTTAGAATAAGAACAATGTGTAGGAAGATAAATGGGGGCTTTTCTGTCTTCCCCCAAATCTAGGGCATGAGCTTGTGCTCCTTTTAAAACAAAATGGGTCAGGTAGGTGGGGCCGTGTGCTCCGTCAAAGGTGCTCCACGTGTGTATCAGAGATGGGCGGGGCCTCCAGCGGATGAAAGAGTGAAGAAGAGGGAGGAAGGCCAGGGAGGGGAGAGGCACAGAGAGGGAGAAAGACGGTGAGAGAATGAGTAGTTCACACTCTTCATGCCTTCTCATGCGGAAATTACAGTCATCAGGAAGATGAATGCTCTGCTGTGTGTGTACTTGTGTATGTGTGTACATTTGTGCACGAATGTGTATGTGCATGTATGTGTCTATATGTGGGGGTCTGTGCATACACATGTGTGTATGCATGTGGTTTGTGTGTTTGTACGTGTGTAAATGTGTGTCTGTGTTTATGTGTGTCTATGTGTGTACATGTGTGGATCTGAATGTGTACCTGTATATGTATGTGTGTCTGTGTGTTTCTATGTGTGTGTTTGTATGTGTGTATACATGTATGTGTATGTGTGTGTATATACATGTGTGTATGTATGTATACATGTTTATATGTACATGTGTGTATTTGTGTATGTACATTTGTGTTTGTACATGTATGTGTGTATGTACATATGTGTATATGTATGTGAGTATGTGTGTCTATGTGTGTGTGTTCATGTGTATCTCTGTATGTGTACATGTGTGTATGTGTAGGTAAGTCTCTGTGTGTCCACGTGTGTGTGCCTGTACATGTGTGTTTGTGAATTTTTATGTACGTGTGTGTATATGATTGTGTGTATGTGCATTCAAACCAGGCTTCTGTTGAAGAAATACAGTCAACATACAGAATCTGACTTCAAGCTCCATTTCTGCTGCTCAATCTGGGTGATTCTGAATGGGCTCCCTTAAAAATCAGCCTGGATCTCACAGAGATCCACCTGGCTCTGCCTCCCAAGTGCTGGGATTAAACGCGTGCACCACCACTCCCAGCCTGGTCTACAAAGCAAGTTCCAGGAAAGGCGCAAAGCTACACAGAGAAACCCTGTCTCAAAAAAACCAAAAAAAAAATCAGCCTGAATGTCCTCATCTACAGAACAGAGTCAAGATTTCCCACAGTGACTGGTTTTGTGTTGAGGGGCGTGTGTCCTCACAGTGGGCAGTGCCCAGAGGCACTCAAAATGAACAGAGAAAAGCCAGGATTCAGGAAACTTCAGAGCAATGAGGCCAGGACCCCATCTCCTTTCCCATTAATGTCCATGTGATTTCCACCAATAGGACAAAGGAGGAGACACAGAGCACAGTGTAGAAGACAGACAGAGTGTTAGGACGAAAGAAGGTGCTTTCCAGGTAAGAGCAAACCATGGCCAAAGGTCGTGTGGAGAACATTCTCAGTGGCCAGAGTGACCATTGTGTCGCCTGAAATTTACGCTATTTCTAAAGCCTTCCTGAGAGGCGTTTTCCTGTCCAGTGATTGACAGTCCCATTGGATTGACTTTTACGGGAGAGAACAATGGAATGCCTTTGTTCTTTGCTACAAAGCCTCCTGCTTGACAGCAATCTTGTGATCTTTTGGATGGTTCTGAGTGTCATGTCTCCGCCCACGGCCAGAGCTTCAGCTTGTATCCTATTCTCTGGACCACTTACCACATAACAGAGCAGGTTAAAAGAATTAAAGCAAGGGAGAAAAGCAATGACATTCTGAAAATGGCCATGCTTTTCCAGGGGGAAGTAGCATTCCCTTAACGGGCCTCCACAAAACCCACTTCCCCCCTTTTCTCTGATCTACCGCCAAGCTTTCATGTGGTGCTTTACATTTAAGGATGGGCAGTGGTGATGCTCCCTGCCACCCTGTAGCCATCACTATTTCTCTTTGGCAAAATTAATGTGCTAGCAGGGTCTCTACATGCTGAGCAAGAGCTGTGCCACCGAGCTGGACTCCAGCCCTAAGTTACACTACTTTGTTATATTCCATCCTCAGCAGCACAAAGAGGAAAAGATTAGCAGTGACAGCCACAGTGATGGTGACAGCCCCAGCAACACCTGCCTGCTGTTGTAGTTTTTACTCTTTTGGGGGGCCTGCCACCCAGCTCCCAAATAAATCACACACAGAGTCTTATTCTTAACTATGAATGCCCGGCCTTAGCTTGGCTTATTTCTAGCCAGCTTTTCTTAACTCTAAATTATCCCCTCTACCTTTTGCCTTTGGGCTTTTCCATTTTCTTACTTCTGTAGATCTTATTTTCACTCTTACTCTGTGGCTGGCTGTGTAGCTGGGTGGCTGGTCCCTAGTGTCCTCCTCTCCTTGTTCTCTTGTTCTTTCTTCTTTTCCTTACCGATTTCTCCTTCTGTTTATTCTCTCTGCCTGCCAGCCCCACCTGTTCTTTCTCCTGCCTTGCTATGGGCCGTTCAGCTCTTTATTAGACCATCAGGTGTTTTAGACAGGCACAGTAACACAGCTTCACAGAGTTAAACAAATGCAACATAAAGGAATGCAACACATCTTTGCATCATTAAACAAATATTCCACAGCATAAACAAATGTAACACATCTTAAAATAATATTCTACAGTACCTCTCAGTACCTTCTTCTAGTTTGGTGCTCTGACAGGCCAATTTCTAACATCTGCAACTCAACTCACACACCCTGGACACAGCAAAACATATAAATTCCTTAGAGAGCAAAGCACACACATTGTTTTCCACAAAAAATTTCAGAATGCATGCAATCATGGTTTGAAATCATCTTTCTGTTGTTGCTGTTCATTTAAATTGTCAAATAACTTATCTTTATGGAATGCAGTATGGTAATTCAGTACATGCATGTATTAGTAACAGCAGGTAACACATGTGGATCATTTTAAAAACTGACACACATGGGAGAAGCCAGCTCATGCATGCATGACTTGCTCATAACACAAGCCCCAGATGACATGCACAGAACATGGCATCTCCTCCCTCAAAGAAACATGGAAGTATTGAGGAGGAATAGTACAGATACTGTCCACTGTGCACAAACAAACTGATACCATGCCTTCTCGCCATCCGGTCAAAAGGCAACTTCATCTCTCATGCAGGAGAACTGTCAATTCTCTTGCTACAGACCCATCCTGGGAACAGATCAAGAGCCTGTGGCTCTTGGCCTCCTTGTCAATTAACCCCACAATAACCCAGGACTGGTGAGGTGTCTCACCAGGTAAAGGCACTTGCTGTCTGTCAAGCACGACAACTTGAGTTTGGTCCACAGCACCCACAGAGTAGAGGAGAGCACTGACTCGCACAAGTTGTCTTCTGATCCCCATACGCGTGCTGCAGCATGCGTACCACCCTATCTTACAATCAAGTAAGTGTAATTTTAACAATGAATTTAAAAGGCAGTATTGGCTTCTAAATGCACCGGGAAGTAAGCCGTTGCTGTTTATCGAGACCATTGCAGGAACCACACACCTGCTAGGTAACTAGCAACTAGTAACTGGTAACTAGGGACTGGGAATTAAAGTATGTGACCTTAAAGCACTAATGCTCAGGGGCCTGGGTTTATCTGCAAAGCTGGTCGAAGCTGGACACCGAAAACAATTCCTCTATGGTTACTTACGTTCAAGGGGAGCTTTTAGCACTGTATCAACCTCATCATTCTCCAAATGGTGACCGCGACCTTGGCAGCGCTATGAGTGATGGAATAGAACAAGCCCCGGTAAGACAGAAGTGCTGACTTCCTGCACTTGAGGTCCTGGCTGCAGACAGCTGCAGACTCCAGCCAAGCGTAGCTACTCTTCAAGACAATAAAACACTGGAGAATCGCTAGCCTTTCAACTGCGCTCCAGAATCATTTTCTTTTCCCATTGATTCCTTGTTCAAACTTCTCGGGAAGCTAATTTGAAAGCAGGTCAGGGTTTGAAAAGGGGGCCTTGTACTTCCTGCATGCTCTGTTGAAGCCCTTTGAAGATAGGAAGACAACAGGGGATTTTAAGCTGTTTCTTTTCCACCCAAATCACTCCACTTCCTGTAAGAAAATCACCATGGCCTCAGACCCAAGCCTGTTCTTCTCTCCTGTGTCACTGAGCTGGTTTACAGGTCCTGGGGACACCACTACATTCGTGGGCATGGAAATTGTGACTTCAAGATGCGTATAACCTTTACCACCAGGAAACAGTACAAAGCCTGCCGAAGAATCAACCCCAGTGGCACAATAGCAAGGTATTAGTTATAAGGAAACCTGGGCCAGGGTTGGAGAGTTAGCCAATGTCACACAAGCATGAGGGGCATGAATTCAATCCCTAGATCCTATGTGAGAATCAGTGGTACGTGGTGGTGCACACCTGCAACCCCAGTACCGGGGAGACAGAGACAGGCAGATCCCTAGAGCTCACTAGCCAGCCTGACTAGTCTCCTTGGTGAGTTCAGAAACACTGAGAAATTCTGTCTCAAGGGAAGGTAGTTTGGAGAGATGGCTCAGTGGGTAAAGGTGCTTGCCACCAAACCTGATGACATGAGTTGGATTCCTGGGACCTACATGGTACAAGGAGAGAACTGATCCCTTCAAGTTGTTATCTGACCCCAACATGTGCACCATGGTATATTCACTCCCCAGTTCAGTAAAAAAATAAGTAAATGTGCTAATTTTAAAAAATATGCCGAAGGAATGTCACCCAACGTTGTCCTCTAACCTCTACATGCATGACCATACATGTGCACATATATGCACACACAAGCACACATGCACATATCAACAAAGAAAAGAAGAGAAGAGAAGAGAAAAAAGAAAAGAAAAGAAAAAAGAGAAAAGAAAAGCTTAGTTCTATGGACAGTGGTTTGGTTTGGTTTGGTTTTGTCTCTCTCCAAGTAGAACTCAGGAGGGCAGTGCTGGGAAGAGTGAGATGTAGTGACTTTTATCACCTAGATTCTGGACCTGCATTTGGGTTTCTACCTACCTATCTCAATCAGAAGCACAGCAGCTCCACCAAAAGCCTCTCACTGCCTTTGGGAGTGGCTTGATGCTGCACAGTGGAAGCCTGTGTCCGTCAAAAGCAGACAACTAGCCCAGGCCCCTGTTCAGAAGAGGGGCTGTCTCAGCTTGTTTCCTGGCCCCTCTCCTTCTACCCAGGAACCCAGGATGCGGAAGCTACAGGGCATGCTAGAGCTGACTTCTTAAGCTCCTTTGCAAGGCTGTTTTATAGTACTCTCTGCCTGATTCTTTCATCCCTACAATCAATCGGAATTTGACCTCTATGACTGACGGCTCCTTTACATTTCTCCAACATCCCCCCATTCTCTTCCTTCTATCTTGACTATGGTCCAAGCTCTTTCTTTTCATTTTTTGTTCAACCTGTGTGCTGATGGATAGGTCAGGACCCATTGTTCATAGTTTATGAACAGCTACAAGATGTACTAGGAGGCAGGACAATCTTGAAATTTCTTGGGGCAGGTCTACATTCAACCAAACCATCCACCAAATGGTAGTCTAAATGAAGATATTCAAAAACACACAACAGTGTGAATATTTTATTCCCATGTGCTGTTCTTGGGAAACTATTAGATGAGTAGATAGATGTGTGGATGGAAGGATGGATATGTGGATAGGTGAGTGGATAAATAGATGGATGTGGATAGACAGATGAATGAATGAATGGATGCCATCAAAAATAAGGGAGTGAAAAAAAAAAAGAAATACACAGGATCTGAGAAATCCAATATAGCAGACCAGCAAGGTTAAGTCTCAGAACAATATTGAGCTTAGAGTGAACTGACCAGTAAAAGTGGTCAGGGAGTTTATATTACATTAAAAAAAAAAAAAAAGAATGGGATCCGAAGGTTGCTTGGGGTTGTTGCTGGGTCCTAACAGCTCCCTCAGGGAAGGGGGTGAGAAGGGAACAAGTCAACAACACAGACCCCGAGAGTCAGGTGAAAGGCAAACAGCAGGCTCCTTTATTCAGTAACAGGGAAAGCCTTATATACCCTCCTCCCAGCACCCAGGCTGTGTCTTGAACTGGTGACAATGTGTGGTCATCACTCATTGGCCAGGCAAAATAGGACCTCTGACAATACCTATGGCAGACGCCAGGGTGGCTCATAAGGAAGTATGTTATGTGCGTACCTTGACAACTAGTTTGAA
>CABHPP010135173.1:0-10451 GCA_902168425.1 Peromyscus attwateri | reverse complement strand
AAAAAAAACTGCATAATTGTTTTAGTTTTTTTAAACACTGCATTTGAAATATCATCTGTAAATTGTTCTTCACCCTGGGGCCAGTCACATCTGCCAACTTGTAGACAAAATCACTAGGCTGCAGTTGGAAGGGAATGCTTATTTAGACAATGACTTCTGCACTGAGAGATGATGGAGAATTGTAACAATCATTAAATGACTTCCCCCCAGAGCATCCTAGATCTGTTCTGTAAGTTATGCCCAGGGAACATCCCTGACCCAAGAACATTCAGTGGCAGAACGTAAACTAGAACCTTTGGCTTCTCCCTGAGCCAACTGACATCAGCACCATATTCTTGCTCAATTTGATCAGATGAATAAACACTTAAATCTTTACTATTAATATCTTGACTGGTCACTGACAACTCAAGATGATTCATGAAGCAGGCATCCCATGGTCAGCCCAGGTGTGTCTGGATGCCTTGAATACTAAGCACACACCTCTGTGAGAAGGAAATGAGCCACTGCTAGAACAGAACCATGATTGTGCCAAATACAAGGAAAAGAGAGAATTTACATTTTATTTGGAAGGTTGACTAATTTGGAGGATGGAGAAAATCATGCTCTCTTTAGGGGCCCTTTGTTTATACATATGTGTGTGTTCATATATAATAATATGTAATACAGTGGCCTCTGATTTGTTGCTTTTTTTTTACTTATACAGACAGTGTTTGCTTCTCAATATTGCTTTCCCCAAGTCTCCTTTTGTCACTAATCCCCATTAATGGAATATACTTCCAGGCCCCAGGACACTGAGTTTGGAAATGTGACTGGCTTTGGCCAACAGAACATGGCCAAATTTGACTGAGTGTGAGTTTGGAGCTTAGGATGTAAGAGGCATCCTATGCTTCTGATCACTTTTCTCGTACTTCTATCACTGCCTATGAAATGCCATGCCCCAGAAGATTAACATACAGAATATCTTAATTCAGCTACAGCCTGAAGTTGATCCAACTCATAGATCCATGACCCAAAAATAAACACATTAGTAAATTTATATTACAGAAGTAAAATACAATTAATAAATACTGTTGTAAAAATCATGAGATGCTAATACAGTTTGTCACACAGCAGTGATATAATAATAACTGACTAATACATAGTTAAAGGTGCTTCAATATCTGTTCCCATTCTGTGCATCAGCACACTCTTCAGAGGCTCCTCATGCCTCACAAAGGATCAATAATGATTTATTTAACTATAAATATACTATAAGGAAGGGAGTATCGCCTAGTTTGCTATGTAGATCAATTCTCATTATAAAAAACAAAGACCAGATAGATAGAAAGTTCTGCATTGACTACAGGTAGAGCTTGGGGTTGAAACTCAAGCCCAGTGAAATAATAAAGTGTTCTCCACATCTAGAACTACAAAGTGCATTGATAGAAATGGTCCAGGAAAATTATACTGCAAAGATTCCCTCAGGAGGTCATTGACAGTCACTACAGAAATCAAGGAGGGTCACCTCAACATGGAGAGAAAATTTCCTTGGTTTTCCTTGGTTCCTTTGCTCTAAGGGAGGAATCCAACATGTCAATGTGATTTGAAAAGCAAACCTTGCATTTTCTAGGGAAATTCTTCCCCAGTGACATCCCAGGGTACTGCTCTATGGCCACATAAAATGTCACAGTAAACAACTCAATATATATTTCAAACGTTAATTGCCTTCCCAGACCTTGGAATTTCTCACTGAGCTCACTCACAAGTTTTATGGAGGGCATAAAATTTATTGTGTTGACATACCCTTTAAAGTGCTGAATACATCAAGACCACATCAGACTTGGATGACATTATGGGAGAATGAGTCAAAAAACTTTTTATTGGAAGTATTTTTTCCTGGCTTCTCTTTTGCATCTCAATTCAAATGAAGCTTCTCTGGGGTGGGGGCAGAAATTTTCACACTTCCTGAAAGAAATGCAACCTTTCTTGTCCAGGTACACTACAGTAGAGCAAGATTATCTATGCCAAGGCTTAGATTATTATATATATCAATATCCATATCAAGTCGAGGCTTCAGCCACTAAAGTGATGTAAGCCGGTTTGAAACGCTTCATCATGGTAACCCTGAGTCACAGAGAGCCCTGAAGATTTTCAGGTAAAATATCGAATTTTAAAATTTTTGTGGTGATTTTTTTTATTTGTTTAAAGAGAAATGTATTGTGGCACAATCCTGTAAACTGATAACTGTACAAAATTTTGACTGTGAGGAGCTTGGCTTACATGTCACACATAGACATGCCTGGTGAAGACAGTGTCTTAAGTTATGAAAGAGGAAAGATCAACCATCTGCGAGGAAGCTTAGTGTCCATTCAAATGCCAGTCTTTCTAAACAGCCTCTTTGGGGGCTGCATCAGTGTGCCCTCATCCTCGCACCCATCAGCCTGTTACCTTGTGTACTTTTATCATTATGTGACAAAGCCTCATTTTCTTACTACATTCCCCCACTTGCCATAATGCAACCTCTCTGAAGGCAGGAATTTATCTACCTCAAGTCGCCAATACATAGTATTTGTCAAATGAATGTCAACCATTCCCTACACATAAGACAAGCAGTGAGTTGGGATTGGTGCCCCCACATTAAAATAGGGGCATCTTTACCCAAGGAATTTGAAGGATCCTAGACACATGCCTTAAAAGATTATTTTACATGCACGTAAAAACTGTTTGGAAGAGCCCCACTTCTTTAATCTAGCAGTCAGTGAGAGAACTCCAGGGTATGTAAGCATACATCTCATAAAGCAAGATAAATACTAGTATTTACTGCACATCTCCAAGAAGAGGATCAGGGATATGTGGAAAATCAATAAAGATTTGTTATAAATGGCAGAGATCCAGGAAGCGAAATTCTTGCAGATTAAAAGAGCTTTGGTGATATTTGTATACAAATATATATGTGTTCTTTTTTTCTTTTGGGTAAATATCTTGAAATGGGATGGATAGGTCATACAATGGTGTCTGTCCCACTCATTCATTGGAAAAGGAAGGCAATTTTTACTACCTCAATATGATAGCATACTGGCACTGTGGAGTAATTACCTACTGCTGTGTAACAAATGATACCAAAACCTAATGGCTAAAGTCACCATCTATCATCTCACATTTTCTATTGGTCAGAACCTGGGGTGGGGAGTAATGGGGTGCTCTGCATCTTCAATGTTTCCCATTTGCACATGTATCTGAACACTTGGTCCTCAGCTGTGTGGAAAGGTTATGGAACTTCAGGAGGCAGGGACTAGCTAGATGAAGTAGACCTGAGGTTGGGCCTTGGAGGCTATAACCCCATCCTGCTTCTGTCAGAAGTTCTCTCTGCTTACTGCCTCTTGAAAGCATGAGAAGTCCCAGGTGTCACCATAAACTCAATCATGCCTTCTCCACCACAATGGACTGTACTTTCTCAAATTATGAACCACTAGAAATCTTTCATCACTTAAATTTCTTCTGGGTATATGAATTAACTTGATGCTGGTGCTGTAACAAATTACTACAAGCTCAATGGGTAAAACAACACGGATTTCTTATCCTACTGTTTTTGAGGTGAGAAGTTTAGAATATATTTTACTGAAATAAAACCAAGGTATTGGCAGGCCCACATTCATAGTGGAGATTCTTGGGAAGATATATGCTCTTCACTTTCAAACGTCTGGAAGCTTTCATACACTCTTATCATATATTCTTAACTTCTTAAAAATCAATAGTGTAATATCTTCTCTCTAACCCCCTCTGTCTCTCTCTGTCTCTGTCTTTCTCCTTGAGACAGCATCTCACGCTACCTAACACAGTCTGGCTTAAAACTTACTATGAAGACAAAACTAGCTTCAAATTCATAGAGATCCACTTTCCTCCACCTCCCAAGTGCTAAAGGTTAAAGATGTTCCACCATGTCTATAGCCCACTTCCTTCTTAAAAGGATTCTTGTCATTACATAGGACTGTAAGAAGGGGCCTAGATAGACTCTCCTGTCTAGAAAACTGTGCACTGGCTCCATCTCTTTGCTGTATGCAATCAGCCTTTCCTGTCTAGAAAACTGTGCATTGGCTACATCTCTTTGCTGTGTGCAATCTTCATTAACAACTTGACTGAACCCAGAAATCACCCAGAAGACACACCTCTGGGCATGCCCAAAAGGGTTTTTCCAAATAGGTTTAACTAAAAGAGTAGATGTACCCTGAGTGTGGATGGCACCATCTCATGAGCTGGGGTCCCAGACTGAGCAGCAACATTCATCATCCTCTGCTTCCTGACTGTGGATGCAACATGATCAGCTTCTTCATGTTCCCATTGACATGACTTCTATGCTGTAGTGGAATGTGTACCTCAGACCATGAGCCATGATGCCATTTCTTCCTTGAGTTGCTTTTCTCATGCAATTTATCACAGCAACATATATATATATATGTGTGTGTGTGTGTGTGTGTGTGTGTGTGTGTGTGTGTGTGTGTGTGTGCTGTATTTTGTAAAGTGACCAAGGACCAGCATGTGGGCATCTTGAGGGAGCAGCATTATTCTGCCAACTATTGTGTTTACCTTTTTGAGAATGCATCAAACTGTTTTCCAAAGATGCTACACTCCTTGCTCACATGTGTGAGTATTCTAGTGGTTCCAGACCTTCACCAATATCCAGTTTGGGCAGATTTATTAACTTCAGCCCTTCTGGCAGGTGTGCAGTAGACCTTATTTCTGCTACCCTTTTTTTAAGTAAAGGTGCTGGATATCTTTTCCTATGCTTCTTTGCCAACTAAGCATCCCCTCGGTAATACGGTTGTGATAGTGTTAATCATCAACTTGGATCTCGAATAACCCGGGAGATTGGCCTCTCAGCATGCCTGTGGGGGACTGATTGTGTTAACTGAAGGGGGAAGCTATTGTGACTGTGGGTGGGATCATTCCCTCGAGAGGGGATCCTGAGGTATATAAAATAGAGAACGTGAACTGAGCATTAAGAAGCATTCATTGTTCTCTTCTTCCTGACTGTGGATACAAGGTGGTCAGCTGCTTCAAGCACTTGCTGCCTTGACTTCCCCTACACAATGGCTTCCCCTTTACCATGATGGTTGTACAGCGAACTGTCAGCCATAACAAACCCTTTTCCCTTAAGCTGTCTATGTCAAAATGTTTTATCAGAGAAAGGAGAAAAATAACTAAGATAGTATCTACTTCAATCTTTGGCCCATTTTTAATCAGGTTGTTAGTTTTCTTATCACTGACATTTGAGTATCTCTTTATATACTCTGAATTTATCATTGGTTGAACTATGCTTTGTGAATATTTTCTCCCAGTCCACAGCTTACTCTTTTTATTCTTTAATAGTCTTATTTATAACATCCCAATGCAGTGAGCAATCCAAACACTCATCAATAGATGAATAGACAAATTAGTTGTGATATACCTATCCAACAGATCTACTCAACAATTAAAAGAATAAGATATTTATACACCCAACAAGAATTAACCTCAAAATAATTATGAATATGAAAGAAGGCCAGCTAAAAATCAGTACTGCTGTAGTGTATGATTCATTTATGTAAACTCTGTGGAAGGCAAGATGATCTAGAATGGGTTGGTGGGTGAGGCCAGGAGGGGAGGGACTACCAAGGGCCACGGAGACACTTTGGGGGTGACAAACACACACATAGGTGGCAATGGTTTCAAGGTTATATACATATGCTAAAAATTACAACTTAAATATGTGTAATTTGTTGAATGACAATTATACTTTGGTATGCCTGTTATTTAAAAAGAAAGCTTAAGAATAATATGAAGGTCATTGATGGGACTCATTCAATCTAGATTTAAAGACCTCAGCTCTGAAAGAGAGTAAGGAAGAGTTGGACAGTGGCTGATTATAAATGAGATTAAGGAACTGATGTTAATCCTTTAATCATAGAATTGTGGTAGAAATTTTCAGACTTTCTCTCTCAGAAATGTGTACTGAACCATGAGCTGATAGATATGATGTTGGAGATATGCTTTTAAAAAAGATTAATGCGTTGGGACTGGGGAGATGGCTCAGTGGCTCAAGTGATTGTTACTTATGTAGGAGGCCTTGAGTTCACCCTAGAACCCACATAACAGCTGAGGGCCTTAGCGTGGTCCTGTAATCACCGCTCCAACACTGAGATGAGAGGTAAAGACAGCAGAATTTCCAAAAAATCATGGGTCAGCTAGCCAGTGTATGCAGCAGAGAACAAGGAAGACCCTGTGGTAGGCAAGGTGGGAAGAGATAATAGATACCCAAGGTTGCCTTCTGACCTCTACATGCATGATGTAGCATATGCTCACACACATGAAGGCACACACACACACACACACACACACACACACACACACACACACACGCACACACCCCAAAAATTATCAAAACAGAATCCGTGGTGGGAGGAAAGGACGGTGGAGATGAAGCAAGATTAGCCACGTGTTGATCATTACCCAACCTAGGTGCAGTCCTACAGAAGTCAGATATTAATCTCACTAACTTATGTACAGCCCATGCCATATTGTTTTGTTTTTATGGTGCTGGGGATGGGACTCGGGGCCCTGAATATGCTATGTAAGTACTTGCCACTGAGGCACATCCTTAACCTAGAATGGTGTGTGTACACATGTGTATGAGTAGATACACATGTACCGCTCAGTGCCTATGTGGAGGTCAGAGGGCAACCTTGTGTGTCAGTCCTCACCTTCCACCTTGTTTGAGACAGGGTCTCTTACGGTTTATGGCTGCATACTCCAGATTGGCTGATCCACGAACTTCTTCTCCCATCTCTGTCTCCCATCTCACTGTAGGAATGCGGGAATTACAGACGCATACTACTGGTGGTATACTGGTCTGGTGTTAGTGGGTTCTGGGTATTCAATCTCAGGTCCTCATGCTTGCATAGCAGGGGCCTTACCCACTGAGCCATCATCCCATCCTCCTTCTCCTTTTTTTCTTCACATTTTTAAGTAGTTAAAAGAAAATTAAAGACCGCTTTCTGATATGAAAACTCCATGAAATTTAACGTCAGAGGCCATGAATGATGATTGGCTAGAACTCAACCACATCAATGCATTCACACATCGTGCGTGACTAGTTTGGTGTTGTGATCATGGCGCCGCCATGTGACCACGGAGGCTGGAGGGGTGGCACTGCGGTTAAGAGAGCTATGTCCTTCCAGAGGAGCATTGTTTGGCCCTCTGTGCCCATATCAGGTGGCTCACAACCACTTGTAACTATGTGCACACACACATACACCTAAAAAATAATAAAATACATATTTGAAAATTTAGCTGTTGTATCTGCTTCTGTAGAGGAAGTCTGCTGGTTTCCACTGAGGAGACCAGGCTGGACCCCTGCAGGTGTTTTCCTCATGGGCCACTCTGCTCCCTACTGTCTAGTTACTGCTACCAATCCTTGACAAGGAAGGGGAGCTTTCTTCGGGCTCCCAGTTTGTGGAGACAGTCGCGGGTGAGGAAGGTGTGGCGGAGGCCAGAGTACCTCTAGCTGCAGCAACGGGAGTGTGAGGCAGCTGGTCTCACTGCAGCCTCTGGAAGCAGAGAGATGGATGCTTGTTACTTGCTTCCCTGTCTCCTCTCTCCTGTTTTATTCAGCCCAGGACCCCAGCCCATGACATGGTGCCACCCACATTCAGGGTGAGTTTCCTCTCAGAGTAACCTCTTTGGAAACTCCCTCCCTACATGCCCAGAGACGTTTCCACGATGATTTCAAACACAGTCACACAGACAGTGATGAGCAGCCATCTCAACTACCCTCCGAGTTGTTCCAGTGGAAAAAACAGATTGTGAAGACAAGATGTATCTCACTCAACATGGGATCACCAAGGGTTACAGGATATGATGTCACACTCGATTCATGATAGGCATGGCACTATTTCTGGACCTGGTTTCCCTCCCTGCCTATTGATCAGCATCTTCTTTTCACTGATGTCCTGGAATTCAGAAGTCAGGCCACAAGTCAAGGTATAACTTTGCCCCTCATCACTGTCGGAACAGCTCGTGCACTTATTCACTGGTTTGTCACCTCACTACCCCAGTCAAATGTCCTCTCCACTTGGGCAGGGACTCACTCCATTCTGCCCATTGCCATACTGGTGCCCAAAGCAGCAGCTGGCACAGTGGCTGATCTACCAGTGCAGGTTGAGGGAATGAACTGTGAAAGAAACTTCATTACATAGCAGATGAGTGAAAGTCTAGGTGTTGACTCTCAGGAGAAAAAAAAATGTTTTCTTCTTGCACAGTGAACATGATCTTTATTCCCTCTTGAGGTACCTTCACAGAGGCCTAAATATAGCACCCAGAAGTCATGCTTTGTATTAGGTCTTTGCCTACTGAAATCTCCATGCAAATTAGAGGTAAGCAGAGCTCTGGATCTGCTCTCAGCCGCTATGCAGAGCTCTGCAGCACCATTCTTCCACGTGATGAGGAATGATGTACCTTCATTAGCTGAGTGACCCTGGGCAGGAGACTGCTCTGTTCTTCATATACATAAAATCAGAGGAGTTTCGGACAGCTGCAAAGATCTCGTGAGATAACACATGTAAAATGACTGGTGGGGATGTCCAGAACCATAAGCAAAATTTAATCCCCTTCTCTTCTGGTGGCATAACCCCTCTTTGTTCTCACTACACAAAAAGCTTTGCTTTCCTATCAGCATTGCTCACAACAGCTAAGAGAGGAAAACAGCCCTCACAGCCATCAAGAGACACATGGATAAACAGAGTGTGATGTATCCACACAGCAGAATATTAATCAGCCATAAAAAGAAATGAAATTCTGACACGTCCTACAACGTATTTGAAGCTCGGAATCATTCGGCTAAGTCAAGGCGGCCAGACACAAAAGCTCGGCTAAGACAAGATTGCATTACAGAAGCAGCTCAAATAAGCAAATTCATAGAGACAGGAAAAGAGATTGGAGGTCACCCAGGGCTGAGAATGGGGAATGACTGCTGAGAGGAGAAAGATTCTGCTTAGGGTGGTTAAAAAACGGTGTTGCGATTATATTGGTCATCAGCGTGGGTGGATGCTCACAGTTGGAAATGTGGTAGAAGTTCAAAAATGCTTCATAAACAGAAAACAGAAGCTGCAGATTTGAGAAACCTAGAACCAGAATTCCTGGGTTTGAGTCCAAGATCTGCGAACTGCGTGACCTTGGAATATCCTTGACCAACCCGTGTCTCTTCTAGAAGGAGGAAAAGAATGGGATTTATCTCCCACTCCTTAGGTGGTATTCAGTAATTAGCTGGGATTAACAAGGCTACCTTGACCTGTAGTTTTATCTACACATATTCTTCAGACACAATTTCTCAGTATTCTTGCAGTTGACATCAGGGACCAGGAGATTATATGCTCTCCAGGCCATTTTATATAGAATGTTTAGACACATCTGGGTGACTATTAACTTCAGTTTTCAATTAGTGAAAGCTATGGTCACCTAGGAGAGGGGCCTAACGAGCATTATTCTGATTAAGTTGATGGAGGGGAAGACCTACCCACTGAGGGTAGCACCATTCCCTGGGATGGGATTCTGAACTGTAGAACAAGGAGCAAGTGAGCTGAACACAAGAATTTGTTGTTCTCTCTTCTTGACTGGGTACACCTTGACCATCTGCCTTAAGCTCCTGGTGCTGTGATTTCTCTACTGTGATGGCCTGTGACCTGGAACTGTGAGCTGAAATAAGCTCTTCCTTGCTTAAGTTGCTCTTGTCAGAGTATTTTATCACACCAGGTGCAAAGATGAATAAGAGTCTACCCATTAGATGTCATTAGGTCTCCAGACATCACCAAATCTCCCTTGGAAGGCCAAATTTCCAATGATTAAAATTCACTCTCAGCAACCCCACATCACAGAGTTAGGAGTCTTATCTATTGCCCCATGAGACAGTACATGCATAAGTGTGTGTACAGTTCATCTTTGTGATGCACACACAATGCATCCGAAGCTTAACAACGTGGCTTTCACCCTTGCTATGTGTGAGACGGTACGCTCTGCACATTCCACATTCAATTCATTGTATTTTCTATTTCTTTTCTGGAAAAAAAAAAAAAACCCAGCAACCTGGTTATGACCCTTTAAATTGATTTCATGACCCACTTACAGGTCACAACCTTCAGGTTTAAAAATACTGATCTAGTCTTCTTTTGTTTTACCAAAGGGCAAAGAAATGCCCTGACATTTCAGTCCAATACTTCTTCCCAGCAGCCAGCCTCCCTGTACACTCTGATCCTGACTGCTTCCCTAGCTCCCAGATAGGTCTATGGTGCACAGGAAACCATGCTCCATTATCAAGATGGATGGGGGTTTGAAATAATGAAGGAAAAGCTTAGTTCCACAGCTGCAGTGAACCCAGATATTACGAAGACTTGCTTCCTCCCTCCCGTGCCTCTCTCCCTCTTCCTCTCTCCTGTCTCCCTTTC
>CABHPP010135172.1:0-46088 GCA_902168425.1 Peromyscus attwateri | reverse complement strand
TACAAAGTGCTCAGAGCAATTTTGAGAGGGCTAGCTGAAATGATCCAGTCTCAAAGACTACTTGAATAAGGACATGAGATAAACCCTGAATTTTGGCATTATACACAGACTGGATAACAAAGGATATAATTACCTTTCCTAGAATTTGACAATTAACCTAAAATTTTTCTTTTCAGGATAAAGATACCTTCGCCCATACCCAGCAGGAAGCAATTTTAAGAATACGACGCCCACATTCCCAAAGAGGTGGTATGGGGCGGGGGTTTTTTTGGTCTTTTAATGGGTTTTGAGTCTGGGATAATTTTCATTGATTAGGGGGGTTGGTTACAAGTTGTTGTCAAGGGTTAGGAAAGGGCTAAGCAAAGGAGATTAGATTTAAGGTTCTTGTTTAAAAAAAAAAGAAAGAAAAGAAAGAAAAAGACAATTACTAGTTTTAAATACTTTACATTGGATTGGATTGTTTTATATTGTATACAAAATATATATATTGAAATTGATATTGTTAGAAAATGCTATATGTATATTTCTAACTGTATTTGTACCGTTCATTTAACAATGTAATACAATTTTCTGATCCTTGAATGTTATTATTACCAACTATTAGGATATAAAGAAATGAAAGTTAGTAGTTAGACATTATAATAGAACTTGTAGTCATATTAGGTATGTTTTCAAGATTGAGCAGATATGTTTTAGATAGACAGGTCATCTTCAAACCCTTCAGAGATCTACAGAATATGGCATTTAAAATGTTTTAATAACTTAGAAAATTGTTCTTTTTTGTTATGACTATGAGACATGTTGGCTCCTGGCAGTACCAATCTACTTCAGAGAAAATATGGGCATTGAAAAAACTGCAATTGGAGTTAACTTTCATTGTGGCAAAAGTTAGCCACTGGACAACAAAGTATCCTCGAATCAACTGCTGACAAACAGGACAGACACAAAACAAAGGACTATTGAGTCTTGCCAAAACAAGTGTGGTTATGGCTTTATCAAAAGGCATCTTTTGAGGCCAGGACAATATGGCACCATCCCTGAAGTGGCCTTCGCAATCCTGAAAAGGTACAGTGCCCTTTTCTTCGAAGGCAGCTGAACAGGCAGTGGGCCAATGGCTTCTGATGTGCAATGGAACAGCAGCTGAAACAGTTATTTTTGAAGAGTAATTAAGCTTACGCCTCTTAATAGTAGAATGGCATTTAATAGAGGGATGTGGAGAAGAACGGGATGCTGAGATGAAGCCACATACACACATAGCCAAGAAGAATAGACAGCTGAATTCAAAAAACATCAACAATTTCCAGAATTTAAAATCCTGAATCATGACATGACACTAGTGGAATTCAGGTGTTTCTGGTATATAGACTGCTCTCACCCAATGTGAGGTTGAACTGTTGACCTTGTGTGCATCCTACTTCACAAATGAGTCTGTCAGATACGCTAAGCCTATAGGCTGAAGATGATGCCCCAATACTCTGGAGAAACCTCGGATGACTGTCCAAGTAGCTGGCTGTTTCTGTCAACTCACAATTTTTTGGAAGTTGCTTTCATGTACTTCCTGTTTTTATTTTTGTTAGCTAATATTATTTCCTTCTTGGGTCTCTGAGGGAGTTGAAGATTAGTTAGTTATAGTTGAAGATTAATTAGGATAGAAAGTGAATTAGATACAATAGGATAGATAATGGAATTATTTTCTCTGAATTTGTCAAATACAAATTGACTAGACATTATTTAGGTATTTATTACTTGTATATATTGTATATAGTTATTGTACTTTTGTATATAGTTTTTCTTATGTTAGTTATAAGCTTTTTCCTTTTTTTCTTTTTATTAAAATAGAAAAGGGGAAATATGGTGATATTTTATTTGTACTGAAATGTTATTTGTATGTTAATAAATAAAGTTGCCAGGGGGTCAGAGCTATTCTCAATACCAACCATAGAAGACCTGGAGATCTGTACAGACAGGCAGTGATGAGGCAGTCATGTGATTGGGTTTACAACCAATGAGAAGACAGAACAGAAAGTATATATAAAGACTTTAACACAGGAAGTAGCTCTCTTTCGGAGAGGTAGGACCACCGCAGGAGGAAGGGTAAGGTTTTTGCTCTTAGCTCTGACCTCTTAGCTTTCTTCTTTGCATTGGTTCTGTGTTTCTTATTTAATAAGACGGTTGGTTACATCTACAGTGGTGAGGGTAGGTTCTTTGCTAAGATCCATCACCTCAATAGCCCTGGGAAGCTGGTTAAGTTTCCAGTACCAGGTATGCTTTCCCAAGACAAAGAACTATAGGCAAATAATGACTGCTTGGAGAAGGAGAATTACTCTCTCATTGATGAGCCTCCTTATTGGTTATGTAATACAAAACAGTCAGTGCTGAAACATATATGACCACAAACAAAAAAAATGGACTTAACTGATTGTGTGTGTGTGTGTGTGTGTGTAGAAATATAGTCTACACATTTGAAGGAGGTACAGGAGTGGTCCAAGTGAAATAGTTGGGAAAAGTTGGAGAGAGGAAAGGATGTGGAAAAGAGATGTAATTCTAGTCCAACATATTAATAAATAAATCCATAACTTATTTGAAAGCCCCTTACTAGTTTAAAATCATTTTACTTTCTCAAAAAGTCCACATGATGTCACTGTAAAAAGTAAATTCCAGCCTATGAACATTTAATTAGATCAACTCTTCATAAAGCATCTGAGGAAATTCAAAGTGAAATGTTTTACTAATTAGAGATTCTGCCACTCAAAATAGAAATAATAGAAACCTAGAACACAATGGAAGTAGTATGGCTGAGTCACATGAGAGGACAGACTCTGGGAGCCCAGCTGACTGCAACCAAGCTGTACTCTTATTTCTTAATGGTGTCTCTCTGGTGATCTACTGCCCCTCCTACGCCTGTGTCTTATCATCTACAAAACATGAATCACAAGAGGATCACTGCAGTAAAGTGTTCATAAGAATTAGATACACCAGTATCTCTAAATTTCTCAGACTCTGATACATAGCAAATATCATGTGTGTTTGCTAAATACAAATGGGCTTAGAGCTTTCTGAGGTGGATTTTCCCCAAGGAAATTAAATCATAAAAGTCAAAAAAGGCCATGATAATCATTAAGTGTTCTACCTCAGGGCCCTATTAAGAATAATTTATTTGTTCTTAAAACTTTTTTTTAAATTATGTACATCTTTCAAAATTATGTGTACCTACCACCCATGAAAAAAGAGAGAAATAAAAGCACGGGGTACTCTGTGCCACACTAGAAGGAACAAAGCTCAAGCAAATGGTACCTGAATGAAGGGCTCATTTTAAGTGTCTGGAATCAAAACTTCTACACTCTAAGTTTAGCGCATGTGTGGAAGCCAGTGAAATTTTGAGACTGTGAAAAGGCAAGGTTCACTTTAGCTCAAGATTTATAGCCAAATCAGTCCAGCTGAAAATGGATTCATTAACTCGCTGATTTGGCATATACCAAAGAGCAGTTATGGAGAGATTAAGTAACAGCCAATGCCTTCAGAAATCTCAGGTTAGGGATTGAATTCAGTGTTTGTAAAAGCAGGCTGTTGTGTGATTATGCAAACCAAAGCAGAAAAATTAAAAAAATGTCGTGAAAGGAGAAAGATAATACAATACAATAATATATACAGAGCCTACAAAAAAGTCTGGGTGTGAACAGAGACTGTAAGTGGGAGAAGCAATGATACTCAGGTGACACTCTAGGCAAAGCAGACAGGTGCTACAGCCTATCTCCAAAATGTGAAAATGGCTCAGAATGGCAGTTTTGGAGTACAAGGGAGAAAGTGGTGAAAAAAGGACAATGAAAAATGAGGCATTGGGGTAGGTCTTACACTCAAAGAAACTCAAATTTCCCATTGTCTAAACAATGTTCCACATGCACAGACTAGTGACTCAGGAAGCTTTGGAAGTACATGCTATAGTACTGAGTAGTCCATGCTGTAGGGAAGCACATTGCATACAAAGACCAAGACATTTCAGTTCTCAGAGATTTTGTCAAATTCAAATGGATTTCCACTTTCTGGGAACAAATGTCCCTAGGAACATTGCAGATAATACTATCCAAGGCAAGGGACAGAACCTTTGCTTTTGTCCTGGGAGGGTGATCGGAAATGCAGAAAGACCAAGGAAGGAAGGCAGGAAATAACTAGACTACTAAGTAGAGACACTATAGTGGCGAGTCAATAACAAATCCTTAGGAGGCTGAAGATGTAGTAATAGGAAGGGACCAAGTTAAAAACCTTGAGGCTTCATCATTTACAAACCACCAAGCAAATAGCTATAGTTTGCCTTTTATGTGTGCAACACAAAAAGGTTTGACAAAAATTCAGAGTGACACTGTCCCGAAGGATCATATAGATAGTAGAGAATGCAAAGCCAAAAACAGGCAAAGAAAATGTGCTGAATGTACAC
Source organism: Peromyscus attwateri (assembly GCA_902168425.1). Lineage (NCBI taxonomy): Eukaryota > Metazoa > Chordata > Mammalia > Rodentia > Cricetidae > Peromyscus > Peromyscus attwateri. The sequence goes on along the minus strand of CABHPP010135172.1, from coordinate 41,656 downwards.
GATTTCCTCGGTATTTATAGACTTGGCTTTTTTCTTATTATTGTGTTTTTAAGACTTAGAATATAATGTTATAGAGTGATATGATCATAAATGATTGCCAAATGATTACTATAATGAACACATGTTGTATTTGTGACAGGTCAGCTAAAATCTTCACAAAATCCATAATAAAATTTAATCTTGCTAACTTTGGTCCTCATGCTGTACACTAGATCCTTAATGATGTTCAGTCTACATATGTGTTGATTTCTGTCCTGTGATTTTTTCCAAGCCCCTGGTTCTCTGAACCCCAGTGTCACTAGTGCTGTTTATTCTCTCTGTAGCCTTGAGGGTTTTTCTTCTTGTTGTTGTTTCTATATATATTTCTACATATAAGTAATAAAATGCAGTGTATTTCTTGCTGTGTCTGGCTTATTTCATGTAACAAAATAACCTCCAGGCCCATTCATGTAATGGAAAATTGAACAACTCCTCCCCTTTCAAGAATGAATAATACATGTTTTATATATATATATATATATATATATATAAATGGAAATTTGATGAGGATTATACTAAGTCTATATTTAACAGAATACAAAATCAAGATATGAAAATCATTGGCAGTTCTATGCAATAATAATGATGCAGCTGAAAAAGAATTCTCATTTATCATAGTACCAAATAAAACTGAAATGTAAACTACAAAGCAGATGGACCAGTTCTACACAAAGAACAGCACAACTTTAGTGAAAGAAGACACAAAGAGCAGAGAGGTATCATGGATTCTTTGATTGTGTCTTAGGTAAAGGTCTGTTGCTGCCATAAAACACAATGACCAAGAACAATGTGGGGTGGAAAATAAAGGTTGGAACTGAGGCAGAGGTCATGGAGGAGTGCTGCTTACTAGCTTGCTCCTCGTGGTTTGCTCAGCTTGCCTTCTGATAGCACCACCCACAGTGATCTGGGCTTCCCTGATCAATCACTGAGTCAGCAAATGCACTATAGACTTATCCCAAGGCCAATCTGATGGAGGCATTTTCTCAACTGAAGTTACCCCTTCAAAAATGACTTTAGCTTGTGTCAAGTTCACATAAAACTAATCATTACAGATGGGAAGAATTAAAATTATTAAAATGTCCAGCATACTTCTGGAACTTTCTCCTGAATCCCCCTTTAATGTTCTATATCAGTACTCTTAGAGTTCTTCTCCTACTTCACTTATTTTTTTCAAAATATATTCCTTTTACTGCCACTTGAGCTTGAATTTAAATAGATTATTTTATCTTAGCTATTTCTAATTTAAATTTTAATGTCTCTTTATCTTAGATATTGTGAATAATGGAAGTGCAGCGATCTCTTTAGCATGCTGATTTAAATGCCCAGCAGTGGGATTGCCCAATCACGTGGCAATACTATTTTTAGATTCCTGATGAGCCATCACACTGTTGCCATCCTGACTATATTAATTTGTGGTCCCACTAACTATGCACAAGGATTCCCTTCTCTCCACATCCTTGCCAGCATTTAATTGTTCATCACTTTGATAATTATTCTAACAGGTGTGAGGTCTCATTGTGATCTTAATTTGCATTTTCCTGACAATTAGTAATGACAGCATTTTCTCTTCATATATGTTTTGGCCTTTTCTATCTTTTCTTGAAAAGGACTATTTGATATCTTGAGGGGTGGGGGGATTGGGACATCTGTTTTCTTGACATTGAAAGTATACTTCAAAATTGCTAAAACAGTAAGTTTTAAATGCTTTTGCCACTGCAAATCAGTATTTGAGGTGACGAATTTGTTAATTAGCCTGATATAAGCATTCCACTTCTGAACATTCCACATTCTGAACACATCAAAACTTAACATCATTCTCATACTTCTACACAATAATCATATCACTTAAAACATAAGAAAAATTAAAAATTCAATAGGTTTAAGCTTTAAGTATTTTGAATAGAAAAACAATTTACTAGAGAAGAGATTAAAATGCTTAGAGGGAATTAAAAATGGGCACCAGTTTAAATTCCAGGGCACAGGTGCTGGCCTACATCTAAGGCAAGCTAACTCCAGACTACCAGCTTCCCTCACAAGTACCTGGGAGGCAGACTACATGAAACCTTTTCCTGAAATATCCAGAAATAAGGACAGTAAGCTTCATACTGTCTCAAGTGTGATTCACTATCATACACCACAGAACACACAAAGAAGTTTCTTTGGAGCATGCAGACATCTATTTGCCATGCCTAGGAACCTCTATGTTGAAGCCTGAAAACACGAATTTCTAATTTGTTCCCTTAAATGACTTCTAAGGAACACTAATGCTTAGGAACCATTCACTAAATAAAGCCTACAGAATTATGTTAGGTGAATGCTTAATGCAACTTAGACAAATAATGCCAGGCTAGTCAAATGCAGGGCCATGTTCCCTGGCAGTGTTAGAGAAGCCAGAAAAGACATTACTTTCTGAACTTGGTTTATATGGCTTAATTATATAGGGCTTTACCTGTATTTATTGGAATGGATTTAAAATCAGTTTAAAACATCTTTAAAATCATGGTTTAAGAAAGGATTTACTTTAAATCAACCCAATTTAAAACAGCCAATAGATTTAATCAAATTTATCCAAAGTAAGGTTATTTAAGTATCAAACATTCTCACAAATTTGAAATAACAGAAATACTTTGGGCAAGCTAAGAAATGTGAATTCTAAAATGATTATTTGAAATATTTTTATAAGATCACCCAAAATGATTAGTTTGTTTTCCATATACAAGATGTTTGTGAGGGTGGTTGTCTCTATAATAAAAATATAGGCTTCATTATAAAAGCACAGATAGTAAGTTTGTTGAATCCTGTTTTTTTTTCCTATCAATAAAGGACAAATAATGAGTAACTAGATAATGTCTCAAAAAAGCTTAGAAATTTAAATTTTTCTAAAGATAAATATTCTGTGTTGTAAACATTTCTGTTCCAAACTAACAACAAACAAAACTAAAAATACACTTTACCGTCTTGTTTGCCTTCAATTTATTTTGTTTGCTCATTGACTAGAAAAAGAAAATTAGGATCCTGCCCTGGACCTCCCATCTAGACAAGAGGTGAGTGCCTGGGCCCATACCTAGAGAGGCCTGCCCCCAGGTCCCATCCCTGGGCACCAGCCATTCCAGGGAAGACCTGCCCAACTTGGCCCCAGGTTCTGGTCATTGGTCAGGATCCCCCCCACCCCCACTGGGAAGGTTCCCCTCTCCAAGACCCCCAGCAGACCCTGCAATCTCCATGCCCTGTCCCCACGCCCATCTGCCCGAGACCCCAGCCACTTCCTGAGACTTAGAGACCAGCCCCCAGCTCCCATCCCACCCTGGAGCTCCCATCTGGACAAGAGAGCTTTCATTTGGACCAGAGAGAGGCTTCCTGAATCTGTCAGCTCTGTCTGGACCAAGAGCGCTGATAAGACCAAGAACGAATTCACAAGGAGATGGGGAGACGTCAAGGCAGAAGTACATACAACAAAATGAAGAGCAATTCAGTATCACCAGAACCTAGCCCTCCTCCAACAGCTAGATCTGAACATCACAAAATGGAAGAAGCAGAAGAAAGCAACCTTATGAATAGCATCATGAAGAGGCTAGAGTCTTATATAGAAGAAATCAAAAATGAAATTGAGGAAAAGACAAACAAAAAATGGGAAGAACACTATAAAAAACTAGAGGAAAGAACAAATAAAGCAGAAGAAAACAATAAATCCCTGAAAGAAAATCATGAAAAAGCAATGAAACAGATGAAGGAAACAGTCCAAGACCTGAAAAGTAAAATAGAAAAAATGAAGAAGACACAAACAGAGGGGATGCTGGAAATTGAAAATCTGAGTAAACGAATGGGAACTACAGATGCAAGTATAACCAACAGAATGCAAGAGATGGAAGAGAGGATTTCTGGTGTTGAAGATACGGTAGAAGAAATAGATTCATCAGTCAAAGAAAACACTAAAGCCAACAAAGCCATGACCCAAAATGTCCAAGAAATTTGGGACATCATGAAAAGACCAAACCTACGAATACTAGGGATAGAGTAAGGAGAAGATACCAACTCAAAGGCACAGAAAATATACTCAACAAGATCATAGAAGAAAACTTTCCCAACTTAAAGAAGGAAATGCCTATGAAGATACAAGAAGCCTATAGAACACCAAACAGACTAGACCCCCCAAAAAAGTCCCCTCGCAACATAATAATTAAACAACTAAACGTACAGAATAAAGAAAGAATATTAAGAGCAGCAAAGGAAAAAGGCCAAGTGACTTATAAAGGCAAACCCATTAGAGTAACACCCAATTTCTCAATAGAGACTTTGAAAGCCAGAAGGACCTGGACAGATGTAATGCAGACACTAAGAGACCATGGATGCCAGCCTAGACTAATATACCCAGCAAAACTTTCAATCATTATAGACGGAGTGAGCAAGACATTCCAAGCCAAAGCCAGATTTAAACAATACTTATCCACAAACCCAGCCCTACAGAAAGCACTAGAAGGAAAACTCCAACCTAAGGAAGTCAGATACACCCTCAAAAACACAGGCAATAGATAATGCCACAGCAGCAAACCCCAAAGAAGAGAAGTACACACACACTACCACCAAAAAATAACAGGAATGAACAATCACTGGTCATTAATATCCCTTAATATCAATGTACTTAATTCACCTATAAAAAGACACAGGTTGACAGAATGGATACGAAAGCAGGACCCATCTTTCTGCTGCATACAAGAAACACACCTCAAATTCAAAGATAGACACTACCTAAGAATAAAAGGCTGGGAAAAGACTTTCCAATCAAATGGTCTTAAGAAGCAAGCAGGTGTAGCCATCCTAATATCCAGCAAAATAGACTTCAAACTAAAATCAATCAAAAGAGATCAAGAAGGGCATTACATATTCATCACAGGAAAGATCCACCAAGATGAAGTTTCAATTCTGAACATTTATGCCCCAAACACAAGGGCACACACATATGTAAAAGAAACATTACTAAAGCTTAAACCACATATAAAACCCAACACATGAATAGTGGGAGACTTCAACACCCCACTTTCACCACTGGACAGATCTCCCAAAACAAAACTTAACAGAGAAATAAAGGACTTAACTGATGTTATGACTCAAATGGACTTAATTGATATCTACAGAACATTCCATCCTAACAAAAAAATATACCTTCTTCTCAGCACCCCATAGAACCTTCTCTAAAACTGACCACATATTTGGCCACAAAGCAAATCTCAACAGATACAAAACAATTGGAATAACCTCCTGCATTCGATCAGACCACCATGGTTTAAAGTTAGATTTCAACAACAACAAAAACTACAGAAAACCTACAATCTCATGGAAACTGAATAATGCTCAACTGAATCACCAATGGGTTAAGGAAGAAATAAAGAAAGAAATTAAAGACTTCCTAGAGATCAACATCACATGAAAATGAAGACACCACACACCCAAACTTATGGGGCACTATGAAAGCAGTGCTAAGAGGGAAATTCATAGTACTAAATGCCCACATAAAGAAGTTGGAGAAATCTCACACTAGTGATTTAACAGCACAACTAAAAGCTCTAGAACAAGAAGAAGCAAAGTCTCCCAGGAAGAATAGACGCCAGGAAATAATCAAATTGAGATCTGAAATCAATAAAATAGAAACAAAGAGAACAATACAAAAAATTAATGAAACAGTGGGTCTATGCTTCCATCCAGCAGTGTGTAGCCCAAAAAAATTTTTTTTTTCTTTTTTCTTTCTTTTTTTTTTTGGTCTATACTAGCAAAAGCTATATCCACCATGCACCATGCTGTGTGACTTGCAGATGCCTCTGTGTACTGTGGCAGGAATCCACAACCATGCCACTTAGCTCATGGCAGCTGGCAGCCAGCTCCATCTTGTAGGTAGTTGTTGGGAGACAAGTCTGCACTGCTGTTGTCATGAGACTGTGAGACTAGGGAGCCTAGTGTGGTTTCGTTTCTATGCATTCAGAATCTGTAAGCTTTCTCAGGTATATATGGATCAATGCCCGATGGTGAGTGTCAAATGTAGTCAGAAGTTTTCCTGTGTCCCGGCTGGGCAGAGGTTGGGACAAATCTCTCCCACTCACATCTCGCAGGCTTTTATAAAATAATCACACAGAGGCTTAATATTATTTATAACTGCTCATCCATTAGCCCAGGCTTATTACTGATTATCTCTTACACTTAAATTAACCCATTTCTATAAATCTATACTTTATCACATAGCTCGTGGCTTACTGGTACCTTTACATCTTGTTTCTCATGGCAGTGGCCGGCAGTGTCTCCTCTGCTCTGTCTTTTTTCTTCTTCTCTCTTTAGTTAGAATGTCCCGCCTAACTTTATTCTGCCTCACCATTGGCCAAACAGCTTTATTTACAACCAATCAGAGCAACATATATTCACAGCATACAAAATGACATCCCCATCAAATGTATATGGATTCTTTTTGTACACATATTTATCTGTATACCACTTGCATGCATGGTGCCCATAGAGGCCAAAGAAGGAATCAAATTCTCTTGAAATGGAATTACAGATGGCTATGAACTGTCATGTAGGAGGTGAAAATTGAATTCCATCCTCTGGAAGAGCAGCCAGTGCCCTTAACCACTGAACCATCTCTCCAGCCCCAACTCTTTTAATATATTTCTCTATATTTTTATTTCATTTTTAATCAAATGTTAGTCTATTATTGCTTTTTGGTAAATGTCATTGGATAAGCAGATGTAATTTGCTAAGTTGCTGACATATAAATAACCCAGACAGCCCTTTTATCTCTAAGAGTATAAGGTGGCAATAAGTGAAAATCACTAGTCATTTCTCTACTTTTACAGAATAGAGAAGATTTATTAATTAGCTTTTTAATTTGAGACCTCATAAGGAACATTATACTTAATAATACATAATACAATTAGCATTTAGAATAAAAATAAGCCATTTGACTTTTAAAGAAGAGCTTTAAGGCTATAACAAAGTAGGCTTTAGAGAAATGGTTCATAACCTGCAGGTCACAACCCCTATGGGGATCAAATGACCCTTTCACAAGGGTTGTATATCAGATATCCTGCATATCAGTTATTTACATTATGATTCATAACAGAAGCAAAATTATAGTTATGAAGTAGCAATGAAATAAATTTATGGTTAAAAGTTACTACAAATTGAGGAACTATATTAAAGTGTCACAGCATTAGGAAGGTTGATGGAAATGAGGTGGGGGAATTGAATAAAGGTTGGACATTACATCAGAGTTCCTGAATGGTTCATAGATGACTTCAATTTCCCCTCCTAAGTTTTGCTTTCTCTACTTATGATACTGAGTTAGTTATATTTGTTTTTTTCTTTTTTTAATTGGGAAATTTTTTTCATTCATTTTACACACCAATCAAAGATCCCCCTCTTCCCTCCTCCTGCCACCCCCAGCCTTCCCCCAAACCCACCCAACACTACCCCTCACAAGAAGGCATGGCCTCCCATGGGGAGACATATCCAGTAGAGGCAAGTCTAAGCCCTTCCCCCCTGCCTCAAGGCTGCACAAGGTACCCCATCATAGGTAGTAGGCTTCAAAAAGTCTGCTCATGCATCAGGGATGGATTTTAATTCTACCACCAGTAGGCCCCACAAGCAGATCAGGCTATACAACTATCTCGCCTTGCAGAGGGCCTAGTCCAGTCCCATGCAGGCTCCACAGCCATTGATCCAACTTTCATGAGTTCCTACTAGTTTGGTTTGGTCATCTCTTCAGGTTTCCCCATCATGATCCTGATACACTTGCTCAAAGAATCCCTCTTCTCTCTCTCTCTAACTAGATTCCTGGAGCTCTGCCTGGTATTTGGCAATGGATCTCTGCATCTGCCTCCATCAGTCATTGGAGAAAAGCTCTGTGATGACAGTTAGGGTATTAACGATCTGGTTACTGGGGTAAGCCAGTTCAGTTCAAGCATCCTCTCCACTATTTCTAATAGTCCAAGCTGGGGTCATCCTTGGGGATTCCTGGCAATTTTCCTAGCACCGGGTTTCTCTCTATCCCCATGATATCTTCCTCAATCATGGGTTCTCTCTCATTGCTTTCCCACTCCATTCCTGTTCCAGCTTGACCATTCCATTCCCTTATGTCTCATCCCCAATCCCCTACCCTCCATTGCCCAACCCTCACCCCCAGTTCATTCATGTAGATCTCATCTATTTTCACTTCCCAGGGTGATCCATGCATCCCTCTTTGGGTCTTCCTTGTTAGCTAGCTTCTCTGGAGTTGTAGGTTGTTGTCTGGTTATCCTTTGCTTTACATAAGTGACCCAAAAAGTTTTGCCAGGGAACTCTTACAGTTGAAAAACACCTTCAGTAATGTGGCAGGATACAAGATTAACTAAAAAAAAAAATCAGTAGCCCTCTTATATACAAATGATAAGTGGGCTGAGAAAGAAATGAGAGAAACATTATCCTTCACAATAGCCACAAATAATATAAAATACCTTGGGGTAACTCTAACTAAGCAAGTGAAAGACCTGTATGACAAGAACTTTAAGTCCCTGAAGAAAGAGAAATTGAAGATATCAGAAAATGGAAAGATCTCCCATGCTCATGGATAGGTAGAATTAACATAGTAAAAATGGCAATCTTACCAAAAGCAATCTACAGATTCAATTTTCTGAGAAACCACCATACTGATTCCCAAAGTGTCTGTACAAGTTTACACTCCCACCAACAGTGGAGGAGTGCTCCCCTTGTTCCACATCCTCTCCAACATAAGCTGTCTGCAGTGCTTTGATCTTAGCCATTCTGACAAGTGTAAGATGGTATCTCAGAGTCGTTTTGATTTGCCTCTCCCTGATGACTAAGGATGCTGAGCAATTCCTTAAATGTCTTTCTGCCATTTGAAATTCTTCCTTTGAGAATTCTCTGTTTAGCTCTATAGCCTTTTTTTAAAAAAAAAAATTGGATTGATTGTTATTTTGATGTCTAGTTTCTTGAGTTCTTTACATATTTTGGAGATCACCCCCCTGTCAGATGTAGGGTTGGTGAAAATCTTTTCCCATTCTGTAGACTGTCATTTTGTCTTATTTACTGTGTCCTTTGCCTTACAGAAGCTTCTCATTTTCAGGTGGTCCTATTTACTAATTTTTGTTCTCAGTGTCTGTATTACTGGTGTTATATTTAGGAAGTGATCTCCGGTGCTAATGTGATCAAGACTACTTCCTACTTTCGCTTCTATCAAATTTGGTGTAACTGGACTTTACTTTGAGGTCTTTGATCCACTTGGACTTGAGTTTTGTGATAGTGATAGATATGGATCTACTTGCAATCTTCTATATGTTGGCATCCAGTTATGACAGCACCACTTGATGGAGATCCTTTCTTTTTTCCATTGTACAGTTTTGGCTTCTTTGTCAAAAATTAGGTGTTCATAGGTGTGTGGGTTAAAGTCAGGGTCTTTAATTCGGTTCCATTGTTCCACATGTTGGTTTTTATGTAAAGTACATAAAAGTACATGGTATTGGAGTAGCCAACCACTTTCTTATTGGGGCTAAAGTTCACTCATGATATGGAAGCCATACCTTCCACTATTAAACATAGCAAGAACCTGTAGCTAAACAGTCAGAGATCCTAGAGAAGAGCCCAACTCTATTATTCTGCTAGATAAACATCATATCAAAATAATTTAACATACCCATAGACCAGAGCATCTCTTAGACTCATCAGAGAAGAATCCCCTTGGAGCTCAGAGATCTTTACATAAGAGTGAGTAGAAACAGTATAAAAGCTAGAAATCATTGATAACATAAAAGAAACAAGAAATAGTGTTTTCCAGACACAACAGGGCAAATGCACATATGAGCTCACAATGATTGTAACAGAATGCATAAAACCTGTGCAAGCTCCAACCAAACAGAATCCCAGCATAGATGGGCAAGGTGGACCTGAAATCCTACCTGCTGTGGAGTTATTAGCATTTCACAGCTGCTGGAAGAAGAAGAGTCAGTTTTACTTAACAATATGACTTCTGGTAGGCTGGCCACATGCCAGGGCAGACCTTACTCCCAAAGCTGGCTGAGAAACACAAACTCAGTAGGTAAAGAAGAACAAAATAGAAATCTGAAAGTTGATAAAATAAACGCCCAAACTTGAAAGATAATACCTATAAACATACTTAAATGAATCCACAAAGTTGTTTTAACTTATAGGACCATTTATAACCTTAAAAGTTAAAGTGAAATGGAAGTATATGATATCACAAAGACAGTAAACACAGCACCATGTCTCCATGTAGACATAGACTTTTGGTGAGTAGCTGGAGACACAGGGCAAGGCTTGAAGGAAAATCCTGCCTGGAATGTGGGAGGAGGGGTTTCAGCAAACACCACTGCCAGCAGAGTGTCATCTGTGCAGGAGGTTAACAGGACTCAGTAGCTGGTATTGGTTCAAACTTCAAGAATCTGACATGAGGCAGTTTATTTTAGGCATATTTAAGCATAGCACAATTTTAGAAAAAGTTTCCTGAAGTTAATGAACTCAATCCTGTGTGTACAACAAAGCTTAAGATATGGTTGCATTGAAACTCTTTTCATGCATGGGACCTCTTCTGTAAAGATGGAGCAATAAAGACTGAGAACAAGCTTGAGGTAAGGGTCAAGTCTTAGGGAACCAGATATGGCCTGGCCATACGGATAGCTCAGAGGTCAGTAGGCTGTTAACCACATCCATCCCAGCCTTTCTGGTGGAAAACAAATTATACATCTCTTTTTTTAAAATGAAAGAACCCTGCAAGTTAAACATTCCTGGTTTCCCTTGTGCATATCTGTGAGCACAAAGGCATCTGTGCCCCAAACGGAACTTCATTCACGTTTACTAATATTCTGTAACTTGGCATCTGAAGTCACATGATCTTATAAAATCTGAAGAAGGATTGCTTCCTGTGAAGTTCAATTGGTGTCTTTAATCCCTTTGCCTGTGCATTCCCACTGGCTTTATTGGCAACTGACTGGCAGATTTCTATTCCTCAGAAGAATAGCTCAGAGGCACAACTATTTCACTTAAAACATTGCGCACCCGTGAACCTTCCAACCTCTTCCTTGTCTTTTATTATCTGGAAATGATTTGGTAGCTTTCCCTCAACTTCCATCTACTGTCATAGCACAAACTTCCTGAGAAAAGCGTGCTCATCATTTGTTCCTCTCATTACACTTCACACAAAAAACCCAGATCAATCAAACAAACAAAAATATTGATACTGTCAAATTCCTTCTCCGAGATTTGCAAAAATATTCCCTCCTCAAGCTTGCCATGGTCTGCTTAAAATGACAGCTGCTTATGAAACAAAAACTACTTGTCACATTTTTATTAAAATGAAAAACTTATCCCTACAATGACATAATAGAACAAACATCTCTCTGAGAGTCTCCTAACACAACACAGTTCTTGGTTATTCCAGCCAGCCACCATCTACCCAGAACATTCCTCTACGATATTGCAATACAATCAGTTGCTTTTTCTTGTCCCCGGTTCTGAGGGAGTGCCCTTTCTGTAGACACCAGTCTATACTTTGAGTGTGGCAACCTGGTAGAGCTGTCAGACCAGCACACCTTTCAGCATTAATAAAAATTTGGCAGTATGAATACAACTTTGCCACCTTCGAGATTTCTGATTTTGGATACATGACTTAACTTGTATGTCCAACTTTACCATCTATGGAAAGAGGGAGTAATACTTACTGAGACTGCCAAAGCAGTCTGTGAACTGAAATATGAAAAATAGTACAAGGCTCACAGTTATTATTTCACTTTCTTGCTCACATTATCTTACTTGTCAGTCTTTCATAAGAAACAAATTTGAATGGAAAGACAATATCAAAAGACATGAAAATAGAATATCAATCTTGTTAGTTTCCTATAAGAAAATTCCTATAAGAATACAAAGTTAATACTCATCAAAGGGAAAAATTCCAAACTTTTGTTCTATTATGGTGTCTGTGCATTTGTAATATTAATCAATAATTTAAAGATATATAATGAATATTTAATGGGGTACAGCTGTGGTCAATCACTAATAATTCCCAGTTATGTGTAACTCCAATAAATATTTAATATTGTTAGCCAAAGATGATCAAGGTGTGGACAAAAATAGCATTAGCAAGTAGAGGTACAGTTTATTTCAAGGTAAAAATTTCCCCATATCTAATGGCAGAATTGAGCAGTAAAAGTGAAAAGGCAACCAGCTATAAATGGCTGTTGAACCACTAGAAACATGGTTACATACTATCAGTGCTGATGGCTTCAGCTGGATCCAGCCTCTGTGGCTCACAACACACAGCTGATTTGTCAACCTAGAACTCACTATGGGCTGTGATTCTCTGTGTCCTGAGGCCTTGCCTAGTAAATAAATATGTGTTTTGTAAATAACAGAAAATTCCACTTAAATTAATTTCCCCAGTGTAATGCTTTCTTCTTTCTTGTTTTTATTTTAAAAATTTTCATACAGTGTATTTTTATCATATTCTTTCCTCTCCCCAAACTCTCCCTAGATTTTCCTACCTCTCTCCCTACCCAAATCCTGTTCTTTCTCTTTCTCTTGGTTAGGGTTAGGATTTTGTGTCCACTTTCCTTTCTCAGTGCAGTGATTTTATCAGGTCTAAACCTTTGAAGCATGCTGCCACAGTTTCTGTGAGTTCATGGGTGTATCAGTCCTGTCGTGTCTGTAAAATACTGCTTCCTTGGAGCCATCCATCATCTGTAGTTCTTTTGTCTTCTCCTCTTGTATACATTTCACTCAGCATTAAAAGGAGGGTTTTGATAAAGGCATCATCTCATTTCGGGCTGAGTTCTCCAAAGTCTCTCACTCTCTCCACATTGTCCAGTTTGGGGTTTCTATAGTCATTCCATCTACTGCAATAAGAAGCTTCTCTGATGAGAACTGTATGATGCACTGATCTATGAGCATAGCAACATGGCATCAGGAGTCATTTTATTGTTATGTTCCCTTAGCAGACTAATAGTAGAAGTTTTCTTCTAGGACCCATTTATCTAGTCTCAGGTTCTTGGTCACTTTAATAGTGTAAGATATGGTTTCATGTCCTAGAGTAAGCCTTAAATCCATTTTTTTAAAGTGGTTGGTTACTCTCACAACATTTATGCCATCATTGGACCAGCATATGTTACAGGCAGGTCATGATTATATGTTGCAGAGTTTGTAGTGGGGTGATATTAATGATTAATTTTCATCTCTGGTAACGTGGCAGAGTACCTACTTGTACCATGAATACTAGCCAGTAGGGATGAAGCTTCTGTTTGGGAATCAACTTGATTTCTCCATGTTTGATGACTTAAGTTGTATCTTCAGCAACAGGGCATTGTCATCAGGTTATGGGGAGTAACCAACACCCTTCGCCATAGCCTGTGATATTTAGGATGTCTGTGGGATTTCTTTGGCTAATGTACAATCCATTCCTGGCACTAGAAGTTGTGCTTGGTGTCATTGTCTTCACCAGTTATATGGTGACTCCACTTAATTCCTTCCCTTTGTTTATGTATTTTAGAAAGCGTCTACAGTAGCAGTATAAGGCTTCCATATGGCTTTTCAAAAGGCCCTTGGTGTTACTTGTGCCTTTTCATATTCCTGCATTTATCCTACCCTCTGATCTCTATCCTCAGTTAATCCTCTTAATCTAACATCCCTTTATCTCTTTATAGCATTATATACCACCTAACTTTGACCCTACCTTGTCCCTTATTAGTGACCTTACTGAAAGACAGATGTTAGGCCTGGCTTCTGACACACCTTACCTTGAATTATGCTCCAGTTGTCTTCATTCTAACCTCATTTCTGTGCATCCAATTTTTAACCTGGTATCAATCATGGTTACAAATTGGATAAAATAGTACCAAGTCCCATGAGCCGCATATCTATTTATTATATTCATGTGAATAAGGTCATTTTGTTTGAATTTATACTTTAATGGAGGTGTTATAAACCAATGATTAAGTGTTTTAATTCTGTTATGAATTCAGATTCAAGTGAATCACATAATCTCACAAATTTGAGATTTTTGTAATTAATTAATAGAAATGACAGCCTTCTGCATTACTGTTTTAGGGTTAGCCATTCTATGGAATAAAAGTTGAGATTCACATTCCTTTCAAAAGAATCATACCCTTGTATCTCAGTCAGAGTATAATCAGAAAGAAAGACACAGGGACATTCTATTCACAAAAGTTTAGTATGAATACAGCTGAGTTAGTTAACAATCTTGGCTAGACCACTTCAGTAGAAATCTTCAAACTTATACTTACTCAAGAAATATAAGCTGTTGGTTAAAAGGATACATATTTAAAGAATTTAAGACATTGTTTTAACATAATACATATTTGTCCTATCTATTATATTCTCTTAGAGGAACATAGACTGTTTCTATTGAGTATTTTATCAGAACTTTATAAGTTCACACACTGCCAATGTAACACATCTCTGTGATTTTCTTTTTAAGTAACAAGTGAGCAAGTCTTTCTTTTGGATTCAACTATGTAGCTTTCTTGTATTGAATACCCCCTCCCAATGAATAAAGGAACTCTACATTATCAATTATCTTATTTTCCAGGCCATTTGCTACAACCCCTTTTACATGTTGTCCTCAGGTAAACCTTTGCAATAATTGATTGGTCCCAAATCTTAAATATTTCTTCTTCACAGTTTACTACAGCATCACCGCTCTCAGAAGTCAGAAACTACACCTATAAAGTCTCACCAACATTCCTAAACATGAGATAAACAGAGACAAAAACAATGAATAAAGGAAAATATTCAGGGCTTCAAACTCACATAGAGAACTATAGGCAACCAAGGAGTGCTGAGAACAAGAGAAATCGTCTTCCCTGGAGAAGAACCTACCAACTGGTTATCTTATACCAAATGGTCAGGCCTGAAGCCTTGAAAACATTCATTCAAGTAACATTATTATTCAAATAAAAAAGGTTGTATTTATGTATTTAGGAACACAAACACACATGTACATACAGGCGTGTGTGTGTGTGTGTGTGTGTGTGTGTGTGTGTGTGTGTGTGTGTGTATTAATGAAAATGAGGCCATAAATTTGAAAGACAACAAAGTACAAGCAGGAGTATATGGAAGGGTTTGAAGGAAATAAAGGGAAGGGAAAATGATGTACTTACATAATCCCTCTCCAAAATAAAAAAGAATCTTTTAAAAACAGAAAGCAAACAAAAATATTTGTACACCCAATATTTTGGTCAAGGGGTAGAGCTGAGAAAAATTTTACATTGCTTCTGTTGCATATGTCACATTCATAATGAGTTAGGTATAATTTATAGTTTGAATTTGTCTTTCCTTGGTGGTAAATTTGATATTCTGAGAAGTCATATATGTAGAATTATAGGTTGTTATTGTTTTTATAGCATTCAAGCCTACACATACTTCAAGAACATTTCACTTAGAGAAATTAACTTTTAAAGTCTTTACCAAACATAACAATTTTAAGTCAGCAATTCACTTGCATCACTCATATATCATTTGTTTTCATTACTAGTTTAACAAAATGGTAAAACAGAATTTTCAACAACTGTTGTGGTTGGTAGACTTGTGATGTTTTCAATAATCCCTGTCTTCTAGAAATCATCCCATTGTATAAGTCCATGGTCTTGAATGTGGGCTACCAAGTGTCCACCTTCTAATCAATTGATTATGATAAAGGATATGGGATGTCACTTATGTGTTAGTAGTAATATAACCTTGCCTTTATTCTTGATCTCTGATTCTACTGCTTTGAAATATCCAATTCTTTTTTTAAACTATTTACATGAAAGCTGACAGGCTTTCATGAAGCAAGCTGCAGTATTTAGGAGACCAATTCAGGAGTAAGCCAAGGGTGACCTCCAACCAAGAATCAGATAAAGATGAAAGACTTCATTTCATTGCACTCAATAAAGCAAATTTTCTCCAATCAAGAAAATCTTAAGCCCATAATTCCTCTGTTGAGCCTCCACAGGAGGCTTAACCCTACTAATTCTTCAGTCACAAACTAGTGAGAGACTCAGAAGAGGAACAGAAGGCTAAGGTATACCCACAAAGTGTGTTGCTTTAAATCTCTAACATCGTGGTGATGTGCTGCATGACAATGAAATAGGAGACTCATTAGGTAATTTGCCAGTTTTAAATCAGATGATTTGATTTTTGCTGTGAGGTTGCTTACATTCCTTGCATAGTCTTGATATTAATAACTTATCAGAATAGTTTGGACAATCCAATCTTCAGCTGTTCCAAAGGTTGTCTCTGTATTCTGATAGTCATTTATTTTTGCCATGAATTCAGTTTTAGTTTGAAAATGTTTTAGTTTGTAACTGTTTTTAATGTATGCTTTTAGGATCCGCAAAGAAAACTTAGTCCACACAATTACCTAACATATTTCCTTTTAGTAGTTTTCTTCTAGTAGTTTTATGGGTTGTGTCTTACATTTGTTTTAATTCATTATTTACTTGTCAACTGTTAATATAGTAGAAAGAAAAATAGTTTCATTCTTTACATATAGATATGTAGTTTTCACATCAACATTTGTGAGAGATTATTCTCTTTCCAATGTATTTTCTTTGTACATTTGTAGAAAGATCAATTGTCTGTCAGTACAAATGGTCAAAAGGTTTGTGATAAATTCTTATCATCATTAACAATCATATAAGTACATATCAAAACCATAATATGTAGATGTAACCAACCGTCTTATTAAATAAGAAACACAGAGCCAATGTAAAGATAAAAGCCTAAGAGGTCAGAGCTAAGAGCCTTATCCGCCTGCTGCCAGCTAGCCTCTTCAGCCAAGAGACCTCTCCGAAAAAGGAGCTACTTCCTGTGTGTTTGTCTTATAAAGACTTCCTGTTGTGTCTTCTCATTGGTTGTAAACCCAACCACATGACTGTCTCGTCACTGCCTGTCTGTAGGTCACTCCAGGTCTTCTATGGTTGGTATTGAGATTAAAGGCATGTGTCTCCAATGCTGGCTGTATCCTTGAACACACAGAGATCTACCTAGTTCTGCCTACCAAGTGCTGGGATTAAAGGCGTGCGCCTCCTTCAGCAAATCCTACCGGCGTGTACCACCACAACCGGCTTTCACTATGGCTTGCTAATAGTTCTGACCCCTAAGCAACTTTATTTATTAACATACAAATAAAATCACACTTCAGTACAAATAAAATACCACTATAATAATAATATATAATTTCTATTCAATAAGACTGATTATTATCAGAGGGCAGGAAATGTCTGGGCATGATGGCACATGTTCATAATCCTAGTTCCCAGAAAGCAGAAGGAAATAAATCATTCATTCAAGACTATCCTGGGCTTCAAAGAGAGACTTTGTCTCAAACAACTAATGGCTAAGCTAGTTACTCAATATACAATACTTGCCTGGAATGTACAATAAAATTTTTATATGCAATAATGCAAATTAGTACAGTCATTATGGAAAACAGTCTAGAAGTTACAATAAAAATAAAAATAAAACTACTTTGTGATCCAGAATTCCAATATTAAGTGTATACCCAAAGAAAAGGGACCTAGTATGTGGAAGAGACATTTGTATTCCGGCATTTATTGTCAAAGTATGCAATCAACCCAGTAGATGATTGTATAAAACCACAGAATGAAATATTCCAAAGTGATAAAAGAATAAACTCTTACATTCAGCAACAAGCATGCTCATAGAGGGAAGCTCACCAAGTGAATTAGCCTATCACAGAAGACAAACATAATACCCTATCTTTTCATTTATGTATAGGAGTTAAAAAGGATTATCTCACAGAAATACAGTAGGATTTTGTAATCAGAGATTGGAAAGAATAGAGAATGGAAAGAGGTTGGTTAATGAATACAAAATTGTACTTAAATGGGGAAAAATAAATTCTAATCCTCTATAGAACAATAAGAATACTATAGCTAACAAAAAGTTAACGTGTATTGAAAATAGGCACAGGAGAAAATCTGAATATTCCAAAGCAAAGAACTAGTTTTGGAGGTGATAGATTTGCCATGTACACTGAATAGGTCATCACACACTGAAAACATGCACTGAAATATCACAGTGCACCTCATGAATATGTATAATTGAATTGCATCAATTAAAAACTCCAATATTTTTGAATAAAAAGTTTTAGAAAAGTACACCTAAATAACTCCAAGCAGCTCAACTAATGAGAACAGAGTAATCAGAGATACCATGAAATAACTCATTATTATGATCTACCCAAAGTATTGTGCCAGTATTCATATATATGTATATATGAATTTCACATCATATACCCCCAGTTCTACTCACCTCCCATTCCCTTCAAATCCGATATCTAGCCCTCACCCCTGTAGCATCCCTCCCAAAGAACCCCACACACAAAAATGAATTAAAAACAAAGCAAAACAAATCACCTCACTCCTCCATCTTTTGTGTCTCTCCAGCACCTCTGCACTCATCCTGGTGGCATCCGGAGCTGCAGTGTGTCACACAGTATGTCCTTTTGTCCAATCTGCCTCATGCACAAATATTCATTTCAATGAGTCATGGTCTGGTTCAAGGCCTCTGGCCTCCAGCACACCATCATCACTGGACCCTCACTGAAACTCCTCTCAGATATCTAGCTATTGTTCTGTAGGACCAGACCCTTTACATACTCCAGCAGGTCATAGATGGGGTAGATGTTAAGGTAGGCCAACCCAAGGCTGAGGATGTGGGTCTGGATGGAAGTTGGGTGGACATTCCTAGCCACTGGTACTACCCCCCTCAGGTGAGGGGCAGAACCAACTCTCCTAGGTCCAGGCCAGTTGGGCCAGTTCTCCCATGTCCATGGTGAGGGGTGAAACCATTTCTCCTGAGTTGGGGGTCAGCTCTCCCATGAGGAGGAGAGGCCAGCTCTCAGGCTGTAGTGTCTAGAGAGGGACAAGCTAAGCACAGTCCTCAGATTTCAACACAGCATGGTTCTAATGGCTCCCTGTGGTGACACAGGCCATGGACATCACCACAGACCCCAGCTGCTGCAGGAACACAGGCCCAGACTTGGCCCTTGGCAGCAGCTCAGCCTGGACCTCACCATGGCCCTACTGGCAGTGCAGGTTACCCAGATCAGTATGGTCCTGGTGGCAGCATGTCCCTTGGACATCAACGTGGTCTCATGTGGCTGACCAGACCCTAGGCATCTGCCCAGCCTTTGGTTATAACAGGAGCCATGGACATCAACTCAGACCCTGGATACTGTAAGGCCATGGACACAGACATGGCCCTCAGCAGCAGCCTGGGCCCAGATAACACCATGGCCACAAGTGGCATGCAGGCCACTTGGATTGGCACGGCTTTGGTAGTGGCCTGGCCCTTGGACAGCAGCATGACCACAAATTGTGACCTAGACCATGGGGATCTGTGTGGTCTTTGGTGGCAACATGGGCCACGGACATCAACACAGATCCCAGCTGTGGTAGGACCATAGACCCAGACATGGTCCTCAGCAGCAGCCTAGGCCCAGATGTCACCATTATCCCCGGTAGCAGCACAGGCCACTTGGATTGGCAGGGCCTCAGTGGCAGTATGGCCGTCGGACACCAATGTGGCCCAGGTAGAGGCCCAGCACCCTGGCATCAGCATGGACTTTGATGATATCAAGAGCCACAGATATCAACACAGACCCTGTCTGCTATAGGGCCACAAACCCAGACAAAGCCCTCAGCTTCAGCCCAGGCCTGGACATCACCATGTCACCTTGTGGCAAGGCAGGCCACTCAGATCTGTATGGCCTGGCTGTAGCATGACCTTCAGATGCCCACCTGGCCTTAGGCAACAGCCAAGTCCCCAGGTATCTGCACAGCCTTCATTGGTTACTGCAGCCATGGACACCAACACAGACTGTGGCTGCATAGGGCAAAGGACTCAGACATGGCCCTTGGCAGCAGCTCAGGCTTGGATGTCATCCTAGCCCCAAGTGGCAGCACAGGCCACTCAGATCAGCATGGCCCCAGTACAGCCCTCAGACACCAATATGGCCATGCCACTTATGGCCAGGGTGACATCTAAGCCTGGGCTGCTGCCAAGGGCCAGGTCTGGTTCTGTGGTCCTACTGCAACTGGGATCTGTGTTGACATCCATGACCCCCATTGCCACCAAAGACCACAAGGATGCCCAGGGTCTGAGCTACCACCCATGGCCACGTTCATGTCTTAGGGTTGTGCCAGTATTTTTATATGGACAATGACTGATCTGCATTCTTGTTAGCCAGTGAGAATGAACAAACAATTGTCAAGTTTTGCATAGAATTGGATCACTTATATAATGTCTAATATTTAACACAGTCATAGAAGAAACAGGCTGTGGGGCATAGAAGAAGAAAGTCAAGGGAAGAATGAAACTCTCATACAGTGTTGGCAAGTAAGCAAATTATTATAGTCACTGTGGAAAATAGTCTGGAAGTTCCTACCAAACTAAAAACTGCTTGCTCTCATACTTTCTTGTTGGAAGATAATAAAATTAAATGAATATGAATTTTTTCTAAAAGTAAATTTTTATCTTGTCATTGATACAATAATCTTTGGTCCTGTGACAGTGCATGACACATTCTGGGTACTCAAAGAATAAGTATCAGTGAGTGAAATGATGAAAAATAAAACAGCCTCATCAGGGAGAGTGATTTCTTTGGGTACTTCTGATGAGGCCAGTGGAAACCTCCAGGGGAAGCTGATGCTTGCATTGGGACATGGCATGTAGCCAATCTCTTTAAGAATAAAGGGGAAAAAGGAGTGTTGAAGCAAGGAATCAGCAAGCACATCAGGCCTTGAGGACTGTGGGTGCAGCTCTTGGCTTGGTCATAGTTCATGTATAATGAAAGCAAATTGGTTGTACAACCATTGGATCAATGCTACTCAAAGCTGCTATACTTCCTGAGGAGTCTTTCAGGGTAAATAGAAATGGCCTTTATAATGTCCAAATACCTCTACTTTATGACAATAACAGTTAATGTCCATTATGGGCTCAAACACTCTCTAATGAACAAAGTCATTAGCATTATGATTTTGTAAACTGATCATTCATTAATGATGCACCTTAATGCAAGTGAAATTTTATTGTGGTTAATTCATTTTCCTTCCAACATAGTAATGTATTTTCACATTTGTCTCTTCATTGTAGTATCTATAGGAATAATTTTGTTTTGTTTTGTTTTTTGAGACAGGGTTTCTCTGTGTAGCCCTGGCTATCCTGTAACTCCCTCTGAAAACCAGTCTGGGCTTGAACTCACCCAGAGTTCAAGAGGCTTGTGCCTCTGCCTCCTGAGGGCTGGGATTAAGGTGTGTACCATAACCACCTGGCAATTTTTTTTAACTTAGAGGCAAATAGGAAGTGTGAACTGGCCAAGTTTAGCACTGTAGCTTTTACTGTGTAAAGTGTAAAGTCACAGAATGATTACTATAGAAATACTTGCATCTGCAGCATATTCTCTTAGGCAAATTTAAGGATCCTCTCCAAATAAGTCATCTAACACTCCTGATATTCACTATACTTCTACATAATCCAACCATTAAGATGTAGCTGGAAGTTTCTCCAGTCCCACCCTGCCCTGTGGTCCCGCAGACAATTATAAAATAATCACTCTGAAGCTTATATTAATTACAAACTGTATGACCTATGGCTTCAGCTTCTGGCTAGCTAACTCTTTCATCTTAAATGAACCCATTCCTATTAATCTATATGTTGCCACATGGCCATGGATGTTACCAGTCTGCTGGCATCTTGTTGCTCCTTTGGCAGTGGCTGATGTCTCTTCTGACTCCACCCTTCTTCTCTCAGCTTGGATTTCCCACCTGGCTGTAAGCTTTCTTGCCATAGGCCAAACCAGCTTACTATCCACTGGGAGCCACACATATTTACAGCATGCAGAAAGACATCCCACAGCACTAAATGTGTGACATATGATATACAATGAATATATAACTTAACTTCTAATCCACTCATTTATTATACTATACAGGGGGTTAGTTAGAGCTTAAGTCTCAGATGTGATTATTTGAATCTGTGCTACATAGTATATTGAAATAAAATTTGAAATCTGGAGAGCACCATAAAAGGCAGCAGATGCCTAGAGCTCTGGCCAGGTGTCACCAAAATGGTGATTATCTGTTTGGTATGGAATACCAATGAGCAAAAATACATAATGAAGTTCCCTTTGACTTTTTCATAAAAATAAGCAACATTTTTACAAAGGAAAACAAAAAAGGAAGCTGGGGACCTGAGAGGCTGGAAAAGGGCTTGTTTGAAATCCTCAACTCAGCTTACATTTCCAGCTCTCAATCAAAGAGAGGTAACCCCAAAATTTTGAGATTATAATATAATTACAACTTTTTAGCTCTCCAAACCATGCTGTATATCCTTCCTCACTCTCCCTTAAATTCACAGCCTCCTTTTTCACTAATTGTTACCACATACATGTAATATATACATACGTATATATTGGAGTGCTTTTCCCTGGGAGAGTCCACCTCGCCCACTCCCAACTTTCCTCAGTTGCCTATATTTCTTTATGTGGGGTCAAGGCATCATGGACTTTCCCCTATCCACTTTGGAACATCCATTTTAACATAATGGGATGCACTGTTTGTTTTGCCTCTGAAGGTTTTTCTACCATTTTCATCCACATGTTTTTCTCCTCATTTTACCAACATTAGAGCAAACCATGCCTGCTCCTTTTCTTAGACCCCTATTGCCAGGGTCTCTGCCAACAGCTGCTTACTAAGTCTTCAGGGCATGTTCCACGTATGCTTAAAGGCAATAATCTCCCAATTCCACAGTTCTTTCACTTAACCCAGGTGTAGCTGATGTTTTCCTGGTCCTGCCGGGCCCTCAGTCAGGACAAATCTCTCTCACCCACCAGTCCCGCAGTCGCTCGGAACCAATCAAACATATAGAGACTCATATTATTTATAAACTGTATGGCCTAATGGCTCAGGCTTCTTGCTAGCTGTTCTTATATCTTAAATTAACCCATTTCTAGTAATCTGTAAGTTGACACATGGCTCATGACTTACTGGTTCTTAACACATTGCTTCTCATCACAGTGGCTGGCAGCATCTCCTGCCTCAGCCTTCCACTTCCCAGAATTCTCCTCCCTCTTTGTCCAGCCTATACTTCCTGCCTGGCTACTGGCCAATCAGTGTTTTATGTATCAATCAATCATCCACAGCATCCAGTTTTTCTTGGGAGGCTTCAAATGCCCCTAGAGTGACTCTATTTTCTTCAAGGTTGCCATCATTCCCTGTGATGTTCTGACGTTATCATAAAGATTAGAGTCCCATGTAGTGCATAGAAAGTATTAATAATGGATTGACTACTGCATACGCTGCTGCTGCTGTCTCTCCTACTACAATTATTCAATAATTCCTAAGACTATTTGTTCAATTTTATACATTTTTCCTTTCATATCAAACTCTAAAATAATTGTCCAGGAGCTTAAAAAACCATAGCTATAAGAGTTAAATTTGGGGCTGGGGGAAAAAAGAGTTTAATTTATACTGTAAATAAAGTTTATCTCTTGGCTTTGAACATATATTTTAGATAATTCAAACTTCATAATTAATAATAATCTATTATGAGATTTGTCATTCTGTGATAATATCCTAGTCATAAACTGTGGAAAGAAGAAAATACAAGAATACATAGTCAACTATTTGGATATTAAATTTATATAAAGTTCACCCTCCTCTTCAAAGGCTAAAGAAAGTTCAAGAAATCAGGGCACTTATTTTCTGTGCTGAGGTAGGTTTAGAAGTAGCAAAGCAATGATTTACAGTCTGACTGTAAGGATGACACTGCTGACCCTTTAAGGTTGAGTCATAATACCACGGTGTTTTCCATTCACAATGAGTATTTTTTCTCTATTTTACTCATTTTATTGTATATTGATTTAATAGATTATATCACAAGTCCTCAAATGCACTGAAATCAATTGACCCTTTCAATAGAAAGTAAACAAACTCTATCCTCAAATCACATTAAAACAGTGATTTAAGTGCACATATTATGTAATTAATCAAAGTTATAGCATTCATTTATTCGATGTAGCAAGTGCATTTCTCAGTATGACAGTGAAGGGTGCTACCAACTGAAGATCTATGTCAATAAGCAATATGCTATTTCTTTTCCAGTTTGTGCATAATGGAGAATATAGAAATCATAGATAAAAATGACAGGTGTAGTGGTCATGATAGGCTGACTAGTATTTTATCTTTGAGTCACATTCTCAGTTCCAACATAATCTAATACAATCCATATCACTCTGCAGAGAAAGGCATTTTACCTTAAGGCAGAGAACTGAGTAGAAAACCCTTTCAATGGGCAGATGTGTATAAAGATGACTGTAATTAGACACAGTAGGCACCTCTGCTCCTTCTCCTTATTCACTGCCCAGAATAGTAAGCACCTTCTCTGCAGTGTGATACAGTAGGAAAAGGAGCTGTCACATCCTGGGAATGTTTCCTTATCCAAAAAAAAAAAAAAGTAGAAATGAAACCCCTTCACACTTCCTTTGAAAACATGGGATGGGGAGAATTTGTTCTTAACTGCAACACGGCCCATCAATTTCCCATTGCTATAGCATGTTATTACAGTAGGTAATTTGCAACAAGTATGAGATGGTTTGACAATATTGTTGAGACTGAGAGGTTCAAGAAGATGTCACCTACACTGACCAACATCAAGTGAGGAAAGTTCTTGTTGCACTAGAACATGGCAGATGTGTCTCCTGGGCAGAGGACTAGGCAAGGTTCCTTCCCCTCTTCTCACAAATCCACTAATTCCATGATAGGGATTCTAGCCACAAATTTCTAGTCCTAACTGCCTTCCAAATAGCCAACTCCAAACACCATTGAGAAAATTTACAGATACAGTTTGCAGTATATTAATATTGAGGAAACATTTCCAGAACACAATAAAGGCTAAACAAAAGATTGTACCTTCTTTCTGTAGGTTCTGAATTTAAATGACTACTTGACTTTTATTTCTTTACATGTTTTATTTGTTCATTTTAACATCTTTTTTAATCTGTGTATGCATGTTTGTGTGTGCAGGTACACATTTATGGAGTCACTGGCAGAATTATAGATAGAAATTAAGCATTTTGATAAAAGATTAGATAAAAACTATTGATTACAAATCTATATGAACAATACAAAAGTGGTCTAGGCTTGCCTGGTTGTCCAATGAGCTCCATGCATATCCCTGCCTCCTCCACCCTAGCACCAGGATATGAACATTTACCACCAAGTTCAGCCTTTTCTTTGTTTGTTTGTTTGTTTGTTTCTTCCTTCCTTTCTTTCTTTCCTTCTTTCTTTTTGCGACAGGGTCTCACTAGGTAACCTTGGGTGACCTGCAGATCACTATGTAGATCAACCAGGCCAGGAACTCATGGGGATCCTCCTGCATCTGCTCCCCAAGTGTGTGTACATCTATTTTAATTAGCATCATACCCATCAGAATATTTACTAGGAAAAAACAGATGCCTTAAAGCTTTATTTTATGTCATATATATTTCAAAATGTGCTTTAAAATTAATAAATCTTTCTCTGTCTTAAACTAAAGTTGGTAGATGTTATTTTTTCTTTGTGTTTTTTTTTTGGGGGGGGTGTTTTTTATTTTCCTATCTGCTACTTTTACTTTCTGTGTTTATCTTTGTTTTGTGGTACTGAATGAAGATCAAATCCCAAGCTTTACACATTCAAAGTTTCCACCCTGCCATTGATCTGCACCTGCAGTTTCTAAGTCAATACTTTTGAAAGTAAGTGTTGACAACTTTATTTCACTTCTGATCCTGAGAAGAGGAGTAAGGATAAAAACTGCTTGGCCTTTTCAAATTTTCACTTAAATTATGTTATCCATTTGATTATTTGTCCTCAGACCATCCAGAAATGCCAAAAAATCCTCAAGCAGTAAAATACACATATCTTATATCTCTCTATATATGTGAGAGAGAGAAAGAGAGAGAGAGAGAGAGAGAGAGAGAGAGAGAGAGAGAGAGAGGAGAGAGAGAATAAGAGAGAGTGAACATGAGAGAAAGAAAGAGGGAGCGAGAACAAGGAGAGTTAAAGGGCTGTTTATTCAGAAACGATTTCCTTGTTTCACAATTATGAGATATAGAAAGATAAGAAGAACTATCATAAGATTATTAATCTAACTTGAAATCTGGACATATATTCCTCCAGAGACACTTAAATTAACCCCACTTACTCAAGAGAATTAAGAAAATTAAAGTGATACATGGCTCATTTAGTCCTTTGCCAACAACAGTTTTTGTAAAATAAGTGTAGTTTGTATGATTCAAATGTTTTTGTCAAAACTTTATAGTTGTAAAAATGTCTGATTTAACATATTGGAAATGTCATTCATATAAGCTAAGAAGCAACATTATTCTTTATTCCCAACCTAATCAAAAACCTTTTAAATGAAAAGTAAAACTCTTTTTTTGTGTGTGGTAATATCTGAACTTTTCATCTCTTCTGGAATCAGTTTTAAAAACAGCATGTCCCAATGGATTATAATGTAACTATTAATGTGACATCTAGATGAATAGTTATTAACTGGAGTTTGAATTTCAAACATTAGCATTATAGGCAGACATCTTTTCCCTATTTTTTACCATAATAACTAAAGAAGACAAATTGATGTCTACGCCAGCTTGAAAATGCATATTTTCTCTGGAATCAGAATCTTTTGTCATCCTGATGACGAAGTTACAAAGATATGAATAACAAATGTCCTAAATATGTCTATGGAAGACTGGAAATAGGATAGACTTCAATCCTTGTTACCTGGACCTACATGTTCTACCTATTGCCAGCACAGTACCAGTAGTCCATGGAAATTCCTAAACACAGTGTCCCCAGATAGATTTAACAAATCTTCCCAGTACTTCACCATGCCTAATGTTCTGAATAATGTAGATACGGTCATAGGAACTTGCCAGACCTTCATTGTAAAGTGACACACTGGATCTAAAGTGAGATATGTCAGACTCTTAAGAATAAGGTAAAGCATTCAATGTCTAAGCCTTCTCATAGTGGTCCTAATTGAAATAACAAAATCAAGAAAAGAAAACTCATACGCATGCCTACATTATGTGCCAATTACATGAAGTCAATTATCTGCCCCCTCTAAAATGCACTGAAGAGGTTTGAGGAAACCACCTTACTACACAGGATTAGCTAATATTTCAATAGATAAGTTCTAGTCTGTGCTGAATGATCAAACATTCATTTGTAGGAATACCTTTGTATGTGACCTTTGAGATAAGAAACCCAGGCCCAAGTTTCTACCCTGAAACATAGTCACTACATTTGAAGTTCTACAGTAGTCACTGATGCAAACAAAATCAGGCTGGGCAGCTCTTCACATCCAATTGTTTTTGTTTTTGTTTTGTTTTATTCAGGACCAGCCCTATACTGAATACTGTATTATAGGTATTGTAGAAGTTATACAAATGTAGAGGTCTGTTAAGATGGTTCAGTGAATAAGAGCACATCTTGTGAAAGGATGAGGACCTAAATTTAGATCCTAAGAACCTACATAAAAAGCCAGGCATGGCCACATGACTGTAACCTTAATGCTATAGGGGACAGAGACAGGATTACTGCTGGTCAGCATGATTCATCTAAAACAGCAAGCTCCAGATTCGATGAGAGAACCTACCTCCAAGGAATGAAGCAGAGAGTAACAGAGACATGGAGACCAAAGTAGGTAGAGCTCCCAAGGAGAGCCAGAAAACAAGGGGATAGAGAGCCGTGGTATTCTTCAAAGGACTTCATCTGATTAATCAGCTTAAAACTGGTCAGCTCATGTGGATAAGCGAACTAGGTGAGTCAGATACATAATGAGTAACCACATAAAAACATTACAAAACCGGGGTGCAAGGGAGAGTAACAATCCAGAAATAGACCTCATTCACTAGCCAGACCAAATTTTATTGACATGGGGGAAAATACACAGGAATGTCTTGTTTTAGTGGTAGTGACAATTAAGTCTATAATACACACTACTGTTTCTTTAAAAACTCTGAAATACGAGACCCAGACACATCAAACTACTTTGAAATAGCAGAGAGACATCCCAGAAGAAACTCAAGAGTCAGATGAACACTCAAAACTATTTAAAGGACCACAATCATACCCAACTAGCAAACTGGGAAAATGTACAATATCTTGTCTACAATAAAATTATGAGGCTTGCAAATAAGCAAGAAACTATACTTCATAATGAAAAGAAAAATCAGTCAGCTGACATCAAGCCAGGATGGGAAAATATTTAGACAATTTGAAAATCGATAACTTTTCCTGCATAAATCAGACAGCTGAGGTCATAGGACAAACCACCACACTAATCTGGAGAGAGTTGCATCTGCACATATACTATTATAAAATCTATTGGGAGGAAATGTATAGAATATAAATACCAAGGAAGGTAACTAAAACTGTCAGATCAAACTTGAAGTATGAAGATATGAAATAATTAAGTCTTGTTTGTACTTTATAAATATAAAATGTCATCTCACTATTTCTCATTAACTTTTAATAAATTAATGCAATGTATCATAATACACCAGGTTCTTTATAAGCTGAAGAATATGATAAAACATGTATGACTTGACTTTAATAAATATGTGTATATTTTTGGAATTCTGTTAATGCCTTTGGGGATTACTAAAATAAGAACCAAGACAAAAAAAAATTTTAAAAACTGCAATAGGTCTTTTTCTTCAAATATGATTTTTTTTAAAAACTGTATTTTTATATTTAATAAAAAGGAGGTGTGGATAGACAAGATTTAATCAGTCTGGCAATTAACATAAATGCTAAGCTCTGTTCCTAGGAATTCAAATATATGTGATCTTAGAGAACTGAACATTGAGTAAATTCATATTAATATATTTTCACATAATTCATAAAATGTGTCTTTGTTCTATTATACACTGATCTGATATGAAATTACACTTTACTTGTGTTTTACTGATTGCAGTCAGAATACCACCCCCACAGCTGCCTAGTTCTACCTGAAAGTCAACATCACCAGTGAAAGTCACACTTGCAAATTAATGCTACTATATTTAACTATGCCTAAACATCTACTTTCAGCAGTCACTGTCTGCCATCTTTGCTCTCTCTGCAGTAGATAACCGTCTGAGGAGAGCAGAGGCAGAATTGCTGATTGAAACTTCATTTCTTCTGTTACCCCATTCCACCAATTCTCTGGTGCCTAAACCACGCTTTAATTTAAAAATATGCACAATGGAGAAAGCTGTGTTTTAAAGAATATGTCGGGACCTAAGGAGGAAGCTCAGTGAATTCAAATGCTAAAAATGCTATGTACTCAAGCCTTACAGTTGTAGTTTGATCCTCTAAACCCCTGTGGGAAAGAAATGATTCAGGGTGAGGGGGAGCAGAGGAGGGAAAGGGAGAAGGCTAGCTGAGTGTGGTGGGATTTGCTGGACTCTCAGCTCTTCCATGGTGAGATGGGAGGCAGAGATAAGGGAGTCTTCAGAAAGCTAGCAGGCCAGCTAGACTATAGCAGCAACTGGCGGCAGACACAAGTCTGCATCAACGAGGTAGAAGGCAGCTGAGCCCCTTAAGTGGTTCTCAGACATCCACACGCATGCTTGTATTCACACACGTGTACATATGCACAATAAATATGTAAATAAGTAGATATTTCCAAAAAATATTATGTGCATGTGTCCATGTGTGTATGTGTCAGTGGTCAGTGTGTGTCTATGTGTCTGTGTGTGTGTGCATGGTATACATACATGTGTACTCAGGCACACCAACTTTGTGCATTTACATGGAAGACAGAGAACATCAAATGTCCTTTTCGATCACTCTGCACATCATTTTTCTGAGTCAGAATCTGTCACTGAAACTCAAGTTAGGCCAGTAGTCAGCAATCCTCGGACCTCAGTATACTAATTACTCAAGCTACAGGTACATGCACAGCCACACCCAGTTTTTTACTTAGGTGGTAGGACGCAAACTCATGTCCTCATTCCTATGCAATAGGCACTCTTACTCACCAAGCCATCTCTCCAGCCCTAAATTTGTTTGTTTGTTTATGTACAGTACTAGAGATTGAGTTTACAGCCTCAGACTTGTGGGCAAGTGCTCTACAAACAAACTATACCCTACTCTACTGTCCATTCAAAACCCTGGGGCGATATTTATAATGAGGATTCAGTGGAGATGAGAAATACGCTCAGACCTGCTATTAAATGGGGAAAAATATTAGGAATACAGACAATATTAAGATCAACTGTAGAAAGGAATACAGTGATTTAGTAATAAATATATGACATGGACATTGAAAAGTCAATTGATCCAGGCATTTTAGTGATATGAAACTATATAAAATCATGTCTTAAGAAGTATCTGAGGTGAGGCTGGGATTGTGGGAATATTTCACCTGTGGGTTTTTTCAAAATTGTGGAAATCAGAGGTTAGATTAAAAAGAAAACTTAATTTGCATCTAAATAAGGCTGCTGCGTGAAGCACTGGATCAGCAGTGCTTAGCAATTGCTTAGCGGCATAAGGAAGTGGCTGTACAATAGAGACCTTGACATCACAATATTGTACTAAAGTTGTCCTAAAGCAGGTCTTCTTCATTATCCTAGATGAGTTAGGTACCACCCTCTATAAAGTTAAAAACTATTGAAGCTTGCTTAAGACTCACAGTTTAAGATAGCCAGTTTAGAGACAAATTCTTTGAATATAGTTTCACTAAACATTTCAAAAAGAGGCATGTTTTAAATGAGAACATGAGTGGTATGCAGCTTTCCTCTGCCTAGTTGATTCTGTAACTGACGGGTTAGCTTAGTCAAGTAGCTTTTGCTCAGGAACAGAAAGCGATACCATTTGCCTCCAGAAACACAGCTTTAGCATTCTGACCAGAGATAACTCTCAGCATCGTGTGATGCATCTTGTGATAGCAAAGATGGATGGCTTTGATTTCCATGTGTTTTCTCTCAACAGAATCTACTGGACTGTCAAGGGAATGCCTTTGCCTCTACAACTTTATCACTAAAGTGACTAAATTCTCTCTGGGTCTCATAAAGAACACCCTTTTCTCTCATCCCCTTTTCTTAAGCAAAAACTAAAATACAGTGGAATGTGTTGAAAATAAAATGTGCTGTCAGCTATAATCCAAGATAAACATAAGAAGATTTGGGGATTTTAGTTCCTTTCTTTTCTGTTTAATGAAAGACAAAGCGATAAAGCATTTTGTTGTTTCTATGAGATCCAGTGTTTAGCTGACCATCTGCAAAAGGAGACATTTTCTCAGTCCATTGTTATTTTACAGACTGTGTTTGTTAGCATTAACTGGAGAGATGATGGCTCAGTGGGTAAAAGCACTTCTTCTACAAGAGGGGAGACATGCGGACCTGAGTTTACATCCCCAGCACCCACCGACAAAGGTGGGCAGAGATGCATGTGCCTAAACACTCTGCTGGAGCAGAGACAGGCAAATCCTTGCAGCTCACTGGACAGCCAGCCTAGCCAAAATCAGGAGCTTACATTTGGTGAAAGAACCCTTCTCAAGACAGTAAGGCAGAGAGCAATAGAGGAGGCCTCCACATGCCTATTCATGGGTGTGCACTCATGTGCATGCCACACCACATACACATGTGTGCATGTGTGCTCACACATTAGTAAAATAAAATAATTTTACTGGCATGGTGGCACATGCCCTTAATCTCAGCACTCAGGAGGCAGAGGCATGCATATCTCTGTGAGTTTGAGGCCAGCCTGGCCTGCAAAGTGAGTTCCAGGGAAGCCAAGGCTGTTAAACAGAGAAACCCTGTCTTAAAACCACCACCACCACCACCACCCCCAAAAAAAAGAAAAAGGAAAAGAAAATGTTGTAGATAGAGAGATAATAAATAAAACAATGAAAGTAAGCTATATAGTATATTAAAAAGCAATGTGTATTATGGAAAGAATTTTTAAAAACATGATAGGAAAATTTTGGATTCTAGTTTTATAAAATGTGGTCAGGAAAGATCCAATAGGAAGCATCATTAAGACCAGAAGTATTGGATTTTATCCTAGGTCTCTGGGCTATCCAGTCTCTGGTTCTTGTTTATCAAAGCAATGTCAGGTATGGGTTTCTTTTCATGGAGTGGGCCTTGAGTCAAATCAGACATTAGATAGCTGTTCCCATAAGATATGTGCCACCATTGTCCTAGCATATTTTGTAGACAGAACAGATTGTAGGTCACAGGTTTTATGGCTGGGTTGGTTTCCATGTTTCTCTTTTGTAGCCTGCAGAGTAACTTCCCACACCATAAGGATTAGAACATGGGCTCCACATAGGCAACAGCTAAACTTCTCCAGGTTCCACAAGTTGTGTGGGTGTGGTTGTCAGCAACAGGACCCTGCTGTCAATTTTCAGAGAGCAACCCACTGTCTTGGCAACTGCCTGGGATTTTCATAGATTTCCATGGGACCCCCTTGGACAACAACTCAATTGAATTCAACCAGTCTTGGGAGTGGAAGCCTCCTTTGGTGGCAAGAGATGGCCTGTTGAGATTCACTATCCCACATTACTAGGAGTCCTCATTAGGATCACCTTCATACATTCCAGGAAATTTCCACTGCACTAGATTTCCACACTACCTCCAAAATGACTCCCAGTTCCAGCCCAATTTGAGCCACTGTCCCCCTCACTCTCTCCCTCCATCCCATCCCCCCATCTCCCTCCTATCTCCCTTCCCCCTTCGCCCCATAAAATCCATTCTATTTCTCCCTCCCAAGGAGATCCATGCATTTCCCCTAGACCCCTCCTCTTTGCCTAACCTCTCCGGATCTAAAGATTGTAGCTTGCTTATCATATACTTAATCGCTAATAACCACTTATAAGCAATACATAGCATATTTATCTTTCTGGGTCTGGGTTACCTCATTTGAGATGATTTTTTTCTAGTTCCATCCATTTGCTGGCAAATTTCATGATGTCATTGTTTTTAACATCTGAATAATACTCCATTGTATAAGTGTACCATATTTTCTTTATCCATTCTTTGGTTGAGGTGTCGACATCTAGTTTGTTTCTTGTTTCTGGTTATTATGAATAAAGCTGCAATTAACATGTTTGAGAAAGTGTCCCTGTGGTAGAATGGAGCAAGCACCCTTTGGGAATATGCCCAAAGTGGTATAGCTGGGTCTTGAGGTAAATCAATTCCCAACTTTCTGAGTAACTGCTATATTGATTTCCAAAGTGGCTGTACAAGTTTACACTCCCACCAGCAATGGAGGAGTGTTCCCCTTGTTCCCCATTCTCTCTAGCCTAAGCTGTCACTTATGTTTTTGATTTTAACCATTCTGACAAGTGTAAGATGGAATCTCAAAGTAGTTTTCATTTATATTTCCCTGATGGCTAAGGATGTTGAACATTTCTTTAAGTATTTCATAAGAATTTGAGTTCCCTCTATGGAAAATTCTCTGTTTAGATCCACACTCCATTTTTAATTAGATTATTTGGTTTTGGGATATCTAATTTCTCAAGTTCATTTGTGTTTGGGATATTAGTTCTCTATGGGATGTGGAGTTGGTAAAATTCTTTCCTCATTCTGTAGGCTGCTGCTTTGTCCGATTGATGATGTCTTTTGCCTTACAGAAGCTTTTCAGTTTCATGAGGTCTCACCTACTAATTGTTGATAGCCTGAGCTATCAGTGTCCTATTCAGAAAGTCATCTCCTGTGCCCATGTGTCTTCAAAAAAGTATCAATAAAATGACTCTTGGATGATTGATGATATTCTGCTATACTCATAGAACAGTGCCTCATCCAGTCATCAGAGAGGATTTCTCCAGCAGCAGATGGGAAAAAGATACATAGATCCACAGCCAGAAATTACAAGGAGAAAGTCTAAATGGGAGATCTTCATCAAAGCCCTTGCCTCAGAGCTCAGGGAATTGCACAGAGGAGGAGACAGAAAGATTTTAAGAGCCAGAGTAGATAGAGGACACCAGGAGAACAAGGCCTCTGAATCAACTAATCAGGGTGCATGTGAGCTCACAGAGACTGAAACAGCAAGCCCAGGGCCTGCAGGGGTCTGCACCAGGTCCTCTGCGTATATACTATAGATATTAGCTTTGTATTTTTTAAGAGACTCCTGACTGTGAGAACAAGTGGGTCTCTGACTCTTGTGCCTGTTCTTGGGACTCTTTTCCTCATGTTGGGTTGCTGTGTCCAACTTCTCTAAAGTAGTTTCTGTTTCATGTTACTATATTTTATTTTTTGTTTTGTTGTTGTCTCTTAGAAGCCTATTCTTTTCTAATGAGAGACAGAGAGGGAGTGGATCTGGAGTGGAGGGGAGGTGGGGAGGAGCTGGGAGGAGCAGAGGGAAGGAAAACTATAATCAGGATATATTGTATGAGAAAAGAATCTATTTTTGATAAAAGGGAAAAAAGAAAAAAGGAAGCAATATTAACTAAATCTTAAAAGAGTTTGGATAAGTATTCACAAAGATACCCGAGAAAAGCTGGTCCAGAAGTACAGATTCAGGTTCAGAAGGATCATGTCAGAGGGAGATGAAAAATACCCATAATCCAGGGATAATGAACAAGAACATGAACAAGAAAAATGGATAAAGTTAGAGGTGTGACTATAGCCTGAGGGCCCAAGAAATGGCTATAGGGAACAGGCTGGCACTCTGAAACACGGAGCCAGTGAAGAAGACTGATGAGATCTACTGTAAATACGAAGTTGCTATGTGTATAATTAGATGCAAAAGCAGTGACCAATGAAAGATGACTGCTATAACCAAGGAATAAAGAGAATGGTAGTGCAACCAAGGAAGTAAAAATACTTTGTTAGAGGTGATGAGATGGGTCATAAATGAAGATTTGGTGATATAAGGGCAGATAGAACTACCTGCCATACAACTATGAGACAGTTGAGACAGAGAAAGAAGGGATACAGATCTGATAAATATCCTATTCTGCTCATCAATCATAATTTCAAGTAATCAAAAAAGGAGAGAAAAGAGAGAAAGAGACAGGAAGAAAGAAAAATTAAATTAGCTTTTAAAAGTGGAGTTTTGTCAGATATATTTCTTACTAGAATATGGTTGGTATAAGAAGAAAGAAAAAAGCTAATTAAAATGCAAATTCTTCCATATTATATAAGTCAGTATTTTCTTCCAAACTTTATGTTTGTAAAATTACATTTCTCCTCTTTATTAAGATGTTGATGGAAAGTTAGGAGATTACATAAAAATTCTGGCATAGTATCTTCTTAACTGCTATATACCACTATACAAACTGAAGTTGTTTAAGAAATAAAGAAGTAAAAGTATCAATAATCCAAACCAGCTAAGAAATTCATAGACATAGTTCATATTTTCATAAACCTCTATCTGCCATTATAGATTTATACTACTTACATATTCTCTTCCTTTACAGTAAAGCTGCCCCAGGTTGATCTAAAAGATATGTTTTGTTCCCTGAGAATATGCCAATACACAGCAATCTCATATCGATATATTCCTATTGCAAACTATTACGATTTTTCCTAAGTTGAAGCCAAAAGGACACATATGTCACCAGTGAGGAAGAGACAAGATAAGCACAGCAGTAAAAACCCTCAAACTCACTCACAGATTGAGTCTTGCCAGGTAACTCGGGTCTGCACTGAAAGATGCTACAGTTCTACCAGCTGTCTAAAATGGAAGCCACATTTCCCTTCCCTGTGTCAGAGAGTTTTTCAATAATTTTTAAGTTATCATACAAAGTAATGGGTTTTCATGGCCTTTTCATACACACTTCCCTGTTCTGAAGTATTCTCTTCCCTACTTTACCTACCTGTAATTCCTTTTAACTGATATCCTTCCTCTCCTCCCAGCCTGTCCCCACATCTGCTCTAATGTTCTATGTTCTCCATTATCTCCTGTTTCTGGTTCATTTCCCAGTTTCAGGACATAGACACATGTAACACACACACACACACACACACACACACACACACACACACACACACACTGACACCTCTATTTGTATAAACGTTATTCATAAGTTTTTCAAAGGTGTTATTGTCTTTCTGAATCTGGCTTATTTCACTTAACATAATGATTTTAAATCCATCTATTTTCCTGTAATTATCATGATTCCACATTTCTTTTTGGGTGAACATAAACCATTCTATTTATCATGTTCTCTCTATTCATTTACCTTCCAATGGACTACTGGGTTGATTCCATTTCCTAACTACTGTGAGTGGTGTAGTAATAAAATAGACAAGACAGCATTAGGAGAACAATACTAATTCTCATGAAATTTGAAGCATTAGAAGAACAAAACTAATTCTCATGAAATTTGAAGCTTATTAGGTCTTTAAAATTGAAATTAGATAGTGCTAATAAATATTTTAAATTATATATATATACACAGATACATACATATGATTTTCAGAAACAATGTCATAAGCTTTCAAACAATACTACTATTAAGTCTTTAAAAATTAAAGAAAATTAATGAGTAAGAGGGCAGGGATAAGTGAGAGTTGCAGAAGGTATTGGTATGGGATGGTCTTTCTGTACACTATGAATATGTGCTGCTACTATTGGTTAATAAGGAAACTGCTTTGGCTTATGGCAACAAAGTATATAGTCAGGTGGAAAATCCAAGAGAGATACAGGGGGAAGAAAGGCAGAGTTGGGGAGAGATGGTGTGAGCTGCCAGGGGAGCAAGATGTAACTGAACACAGATAAAGCCAGGAGACACATGGTGATACATAGATTAATAGAAATGGGTTAATTTAAGATGTAATAGCTAGCTACCAATAAGCCTGAGCCATAGACCAAATGGTTTGTAATTAATATTAAGGCTCTAAGTGATTATTTTATAAGCTGCTGCAGGCCGGGTGGTACACAGGAAAACATCTAGCTACAATTGGCCCCCAACCCAGGCAGGACAGGGAGGGACCGAGAAACTTCTGTTGACAATTGGCACCCAGACATTTGGCAAGAATTTCCACATAAAACTCAAGAGCTTAAAAAAAAAGATTAGATTCTAAAATGGAGCTAAGAGCAGCTTCCTAGTTCATGTCTCTCATGCAGGCCACAGGACAGCATTCGAGCTTGAACACAGCATGGTGGATTCTTGCTATGATATACAAAGGTGTCTCCAAGCCACACAGCATGCTATGTGGCAGACTTAGCTTTTGCTATTAGACTTCTAGGCTGCATGCTGCTTGGTGGAGGCATAGACCCACTGCTTCCCAGAGTTGGTGGTGAGCATAGCTCCCAGAGCAGGCGGTAAACATACTTCCACCATGTTGAAAAACTGAGTTGGTGGAGCCATCAGCCAAAATTACAGCTTCAATTTTAGCCTCGCAGCGTAACAATTTAAAAACTCTCCTGTTCAGGAAAGGATTACAGATACACAATAGGACATAATCAGATGGAAAAAAAACCTCTAAATGGTTTACAATGCTTGTAAAAATGTACATATGCTTGGAAGAGAGAGGAAAAAGGCATATAGGCAGTTATATAAAGAAATAGTTTTTAAAAAATAAAGTCTTTGAAGAGACTGTAAAAGTAATAATAAAAGAAATAAGCCCTGTAAAGATGGAAAATACACAGAAAGTCTGGGTTATGTATATTATTGTGTTTTCTTTGAATTTTTTGACTGTTAATGAGCTAACTACAGAAAGACATTGGATTATGAGAGAAGCTACATTAAACCAACATATATATTTTAAAGGTATGACTTCAAAATTTGGGTCTAAGGATATGTTGCTTTGGAAAGAGGTTCTGCTTTTGTTTCCACAGAAGATGAGAAGCTGTGGATTCCTTCCAGGTTAATATGGTTCCATCAAGGAAGATTCCCCTGAGAGGTTCCAATGGGATCTATGGCCTAGATTATCCAACAACCAGAACAGCTTCAGGGCAACTGGCTGAGATGATTCAGCCTCACAGACTACTACAGTCAAGACTTGACCATAATTCTAAATTTTCTCAGGATCCACATAAGATTGCCAGTGGCTCCACTCATCAGGAAGTACTATGAAAAGCTATGGCCAAATTCCCAAAGTACTGCTTATAAATGTTTGTTTTTATTTAAAGAGGGTTGATTATAAATATAATCTCTTTCTAAAGAAAAAAGGGGGATATAGAAATGATAAAAAAGATAGATTATTGAATCTACTTTGATCCAAAAAACAACTGTTAATCTCAAAATACTTTATATTGATATGGATTTGGTTTATTGATACAAATTAAAGGTCAATTTTGTTGTACTGTATGCATGTTTCTACTCTTGTTTAAGGTATTGTGTTTATTCAACTCATTTAGGATTATAATGCATAATTAAAAATACAAATTAATTAGTCATCTATGATAATTAAATTTATAGTCATGTTATTTAAATTTTCTAGGTATATAAAGATATATTTTAATTAGATAGGTAATCTTCAAACACTTTGAAGACCTACAGAATATGGGATTTAATATGTTTTTAAAACTTAGACTCTTCTGGACTGTGAGACATGTCTGTTCCTGGTAAGACTAATTTACTTCAAAGAGGAAGATGGACATCAAAGACCCTCTATATGGAGCTTATCTTCTTCTTGGCAAAACTGGCCATTTGGGTAAGAAACTGCTCTTGCCTGGACTGCTTGACAATATGTTGTATAAATTAGATATGCAGGACTCAGAGGAAGGGGACCACTGAACTTTGCCAAAACAAGGTGGAATGGTCCTT
Organism: Peromyscus attwateri; assembly: GCA_902168425.1. Taxonomy (NCBI): domain Eukaryota; kingdom Metazoa; phylum Chordata; class Mammalia; order Rodentia; family Cricetidae; genus Peromyscus; species Peromyscus attwateri. The sequence goes on along the minus strand of CABHPP010135172.1, from coordinate 2,857 downwards.
CAGGTTCCTGCTTCACAGAAGAAACTGACCAACATTCTACAGGACACAGAGGAAAGTGACTGATGAACTTTGCCAAAATAGACAGAACAATTCTTCAAATTTTCTGCTTCACTGAAAAGTCTGCCAGATACTCTAGGCCTATAGGGTGAATATGGATGCCCCAATGTTACAAAAGAACTTTGGGTGATTGTCCAGGCAACCAGACATCTGTTGTCATTTCTAGAGTTTTGGAAGTTGCTTGCAGTGCATGACCTGTTTCCTCAGATAATATCCATCTGGGATCTTTGATGGAGTTGAAGACTAGATAGTTATAGTTTTTCTTAGTTATGATAAAAGATAAATTCAATATGAAATGTTAGACTCACAAAGATAAGGTAAATGATAGAGTATTTTCTTTAATTCTGCCAAATAAAAATAGACTAAATATTGTAACTGTAATTCTTGCTTGATAACTGTTTTGTTATATGTAATTTTACTATATTAAAATAAAAACCTTCCTTTTTGATTAGACAGAAAAGGAGAAGTACTGTGGGATGGTCTTTCTGTATGCTGTGAATATGTGTTGCTACCACTGGTTAATAAAGAAGCTGCTATGGCCTATGGCAAGGCAGAAGAGAGTCAGGCAGGGAATCCAAGCTGAGAGACAAGGAGAAGAAAGGTGGAGTCAGAGAGAAGCTGAGTACTGCCAGGGGAGCAAGATGTATTGGAGCACAGGTAGCGTGATTAAGCCATATGGCAACACATAGATTAGTAGAAATGGGTTAATTTAAGATGAAAGAGCTAGCTAACAAGAAGCCTGAGCCATAGACCAAATAGTTTATAATTAATATAAGCCTCTGTGTATTTACTTTGGACCAAGCAGCTGCAGGACCAGGAAAACTTCCATCTACAGGCTATAAATATGGTGATCAAGGTAATTACATGCATATGTGAAAGTGTCACAACAAAAACCATAATTTTTACAATTAATAAATCTAAATAAAAGTATCATAATACAACATCTGCTAAGTGCAACTAAAACAATATTCACAGACTTCCACAGTGAATTCTGTTACTCTTTGGAGGTATCAATAACACCAAATTCTCTCAGCAAACGTTGTAGTAGAAAGCATTTCTTGATTTGTGGTAGCATTACCACAAAACATTTTTAAAAATTTGCAAGAAGTCCAACTATGGGGGTATTTATTTTACGATAGATGCTAAAATTACAAAGAAACAGCCTAGCCTCTAGAGCAGTTTTTAAAAGGAGATATAAGAAAACATCACTGTTCCTTTGCCATCACGCCAAGCCTACCAAGGAGTCACCATGAGCAAGGCTCACCCTCCTAAACTGAAGAAATTTATGGATAAGAATTTGTCATTGAAGTTAAATGGTGGCAGACATGAACAAGGAATGCTACGGGGCCTTGATCCCTCTATGAATCTTGTGAGTGATGAGTGTGTGAAGATGGCACCTAGTGGGCATCAGAATAACATTGGAATGTTGGTCACACAAGGAAATGACATCATCATGTATGAAGCCTTGCAAAGAGTATGAACAATGGCTGTTCAGCACAGGAGTCCACATCTCTCCCCAAAGGGCCTATTTGACTGTGGGGTGGAATTGGGTCATGAACATTTTCATACGAAACATTTTGCCATATAAACTTTTGTGATACTAAAAAAAAAAAAACCCCTTCAACCTGATAAAAGGTAGCTATAAAAATTATAGTGAAATTATGTATATATATATATATATACACATATATATGCACTTTCAATCTTCTATTTAACATTACAATAGAAGTCATTTTTAGTAAAATGACAAACAAAAGTTTTAAAGTGAAGAGTCAAAGAAACACATAGACATGTCTTCATTTATTGTTCACGTTATAATATATTTTGGAAGTTAAGAAACTTACAAAAGGTTATTGGAGCCAGTAATATATTTTTCTAGTACATTGATATACAAGAAAAATATCTAAAAGTTTAAAATGCTTCAACAGCCTAGCAACAAACAGTTAGAATACAAAAAAATAAATTTAAAAAGCACCTAAAAGATTAAAATTTATATCATAAAACTTCAAAATTTTTATCTATTAATCTGTGAATTTTAAGATTCATGGAAATATGATATAAATAATTTTGGAGTAAAATTTAATAAAACTAGAATATAGTTAGCCACATAATAAATAATAAATGCAAATAGAAATAGCTAGCTCATACATAACAGACTATGGGACTGATATATGGATAGTTAATTGAATCATGAGATTGAAGCACACATCCAAACTCTAAACGATGTGTATGCAATAAATTGACTTTAACAATAAATTAATTAAGAAAAATAGTCTTAGAGAAATTTAAATGCTGATGTCAGAAAAATATAACCTAGAGCCTACAGCATACCATATGCAAAATGAACCTGAAACAGATCAGAGTCCAAAGCACCACAAAAAGATTTTGAAGTAAGCAAAGACATCAGAAAACAGTAAAATCATTCAAAGGGGAAATGGAATAAATTTTAATTCATGAAAATTAAATTTGTAGTGTTTTAAAGATATCACTAAAATAAAAAATAAGAATAAATGAATACAAACACTGAAAGAAAATTCTCAATATTATCAATTCATAATGTTTAGCAAAGAATTATACCAAGACTAGATTATAAAGTTCTTCCAAGTCATCACTCACTATCAGAAGCTGCATAGCATAAGTTGTCAAAAATTAAAAATTTCACAAAATTGGATATAGAAAAGGACAGTAAGTACACCAAAAGTTTTTCTATATTTTTGCATATAAACAAAGTGAGATTCATTTGCTTGGTCAAATTTAAGATGACTCATGTTGAGTTTTGGTGAGGATCTGGAGCAACTAG